>JASAMY010002162.1:0-18273 GCA_030248085.1 Paralinhomoeus sp. GSCO2_6 | reverse complement strand
CCGTTACGCTACTGCAGCCGGAGGTCCGCCCCCGGCGCGGCGTCTGAGCTCAAGCGGCGGTCGCAGGTCCTTTCCTTCGGGACGCACGGACGAGGGTCGGAGTGATTCGCCAGCCGCGACACCTACGCTAGAGAGAAGAGTGCCGCCGCGACGCGGTCGACACTGGTGACGCACTTAGGCAGAGCGAACCTAAGCCCCCTTACGTAACTGTGTGTGCGCGTGTGTACGAATACAGTGTGGATACTACAATGGGAGGGAGACGCCTGCCTTCCTTGGCCGTGCACGGGGGCACGGCAGGCGCCACCGACACCGAGCAGGCGTCACTGACGCAAGACGACTGGACGAAACTCGGCGAAAAGCACAGTGGAAAAACGAACACTACGAAAAACACACGAATCGACTGCACTCGAATGAAGGCTTCTTCGGGACGGCGGCTGGCTTGAGCGGCGCGCGACGAGCGGGAGGGGCGGGGCAGGCGTGGGCGTCGCTGATTGGCTCCTTGACCAGGCCGGCTGTCTTGACTGGGTGACCTAAGGCTGAGCGACGGAGCGGCGCGCACAGCGCCAACGCAGACAGGCGCAGCTGCGGCATACGGGTGCGTTTCTTCGTGTTCGAGTGACTTCGCGTACTTCGCGTATTCGCGACCTTGAGTCCTCATGCGCACTGTAGTGGGTTGGGGGACATAGGAAGGCTACTGGAATTCCAACTATAGGTGGTTGGTCAATTCCAGCATCATGGATAGGTCAATTGTTACATCCAGGTGGGCGGGCAATGCCAGGCAATGTAACGTTATTTTCAACGTAATTTTCGCCTGCGGCGCATTGTTTTGCATTGAAAACCGCGAAAGTTCGTTACGCTACTCTAAAATTGGCCTGCGGCGCTATTTTTGAGCACGGAAATCGACCGCTTTGATAACGTCGTTAAATTTGGCTCTTTCGTGTCGTTTTCATCATTATTTGCATTGAAATTGAGAAAAATGCCCATATCGGCACTTTGCAACAGAGGGTACCAAGTTAGCTTCGGAGAATTTCGGAGGGGGACGCTTCCCCCCTTCCCCCCTCCCTTGGCTACGCCACTGATTGGCTGCGAGTCCGACTTCTAGAAATCTGAATTTGGACCGGCAGCCAATCGATACCGTGCATTCGATAGGCGCGTCCTGCTGACCGGTCGTGCCGCCCGGTGCCGCCGGTGCCGCACGGAGGCGTGTGTTTTGGCCTTAACGGGGACTGTGAGCAATACGTAACTGAACGAAAGCAGAGCGACAGAACACGTATTGCTTCCTTTTCCTTGTCTGGCACACGTCTTTTTAGGCTGAAGCACGGACGACGGAAACCATTGCATAGAGTACGGAAAGTACGCGGCACACTGCGATGTCTTAAATAGTCGTCCAACCCTCACCTTTTTGAAAAAAACTTATCGACCATGGAAACCATCATATGGACCACGGAAACCATGATATAAACCACGGAAACCACGCCGTAGACAATGGTGTCTTACATAGTGGTCCAACCCGCACGTTTTTTAAAAAAAATGTATGGACCACGGAAACCATCATATAGACCACGGAAACCACGCCGTAGACTACGATAGTCATCCATTCTACGATAGTCAGAAACCACGCCTTAGATAGTCATCCATTCTTCACATTTTTGAAAAAAAATTATGGACCACGGAAACTTTTAATACCGACACGACTGACAAGCGCGCCCCCAGGGGAAAGGGTGTGCTTAGACCACGGAAACTTTTAATACCGACGCGACCGACAAGTGCGGCCCCAGGGGAAAGGGTGCGCTTGGACCACGGAAACTTTTAATACCGACACGACCGACAAGCGCGGCCCCAGGGGAAAGGGTGCGCTTGGACCACGGAAACGTAGGGTCGCAGCTCCACCGCCGTGTTTTCCATAGTCCAACGAATGGTTTCCGTAGTCCAACGCATGGTTTCCGTAGTCCAACGCATGGTTTCCGTAGTCCAACGCATGGTTTCCGTAAACCATCCTTTCCAAGGATGGGGCCGCAAATTGGGTGTGGGCCAGTGATACTGTCGGCCTCCAAACCTCCAGTGATACTCCAAACATCGTGCTGGTCGGCCAATGCCTTGTTGAGAAACAGTTTGTTGAAAATTGTGAAATTTGACAATATCGGAAATTCGCAGTGCACCCCCTTTTTTTCCTCTGAATCCCTTCAAAATTGGCATGTATACCCTCCATGGGGACCCACACCTGCATGCCAAGCGAAACGTTTCTGGCGCTATCTTGGTGCAAGTACAGAAAGTAGATGGGCATATGTGGGACAGTTCACTGTTCCAGAAACCGCACCAATATAGCGCCAGAAACGTTTCGCTTGGCATGCAGGTGTGGGTCCCCATGGAGGGTATACATGCCAATTTTGAAGGGATTCAGAGGAAAAAAAAAGAGGGTGCACCGCGAATTTACGATATTGCCAAATTTCACAATTTTCAACAAACTGTTTCTCAACGAGGCATTGGCCGACCAGCACGATGTTTGGAGAGTGGTACTGTCAGGGGGTCTGCTACCCACCCTGCAATTTTCATGCAAATCCGTTCATCCAGTAAGAAGTGGAAAATCTTCACCAGATTATAACTGGAATGCGCCTTTTCCTATTTTCGAAACATTAAGCGTTTGGAATGGGGCTCCGCGAGACGAATCGATCGGTGTGCAAATCGACGATGTTCTGACCCGAAATAAGCCAAGCGTGTCAAAACCTGCTTCAATGTTTGTGTCCATAACTCGCACCAATATAGCTTCAAAAATGCTTAGCTTGGCATGCGGGTGCGGGTCCCTCGGAAGGGTATACACGCCAAATTTGAGGGGATTCGGAGAAAAAAAAGGTGGGGGTGAACCGCAAATTTCTGTTTTTGCGATTTTTGGCGATTTTTTTTCGATTTTTGCCATTTTTGAGCAACTGTATCTTGATAGCGCGCCACCGGATCAAAATGATTTTTGGATGGTGACATGGGGCATCTGTCCTCTACCAGCCCTGCAATTTTCACGCAAATCCATATCTCCAGTAAAAAGTGCAAAAACTACACCCGATTATAACTCGGATGCGCATTTTCCTATTCACAAAATTTTTTCAGTGTGGAATGTAGCTCGAGCCAAGGACTCGATCGACCTGCACTGCGACCGGCCATTTCCACAAATCCGAGGAGCTACGGCCAAAAAACCCCCAGTCCGGATCTTTTTTGGACAGACTATAGGTAGGTAACCTAGCTAGGTAGGTTGCCATCACTAGTTGCAAGCAGCACCGCGGGGTGCCTTTCGAATCGGGGATTACGCCTCGTCAGCAGAATTATAAACGAGCATCGGTCGCCATTTGACGACTTCCGGGCCGGCTCAGGTAGGCAGCGAACGAGCTGGGTGGTCTGTTTTTCGGCGCCACGAAAAAGGGTGTTTCTGTGGCGACGCCAGGGACGCGCTTGCTTCTCGGCTAGGCGCCAAGGGCGGTTCATTCATTCGTTTCCCCCCCCCCCCCCCCCTCCCTCCTCAGCTCATCTCGAGCTGTGGAAGAAACGAAACTTGGAAATGACAAAAGTAAACAGCGGCTAGAGCCGTGAGACGCCAGTCTCGTGCGAGATGCAGAAGGTCGTGGCGAGTACTGCGCTCGGCTTGCTAACCCTGGGTGGGTTCCGCCCTCTCCTCCAACCGCTATTCGTTCGGACTTAGACGTTGCTGATTTGTAACTAATGACGATAGTTTTAATGCCAAAATTGCGTAAATGCAATAACTACAACCTGGCCAAGCCGTGACAACGAATTATGTTCGCGCCAATTTGCCGCGCTTTTCTGGCCGATTGCCAAGAACTGCCGCGACGATGCGGGCTGTCCTCCGAACGGACGCTGCAATGGCACAACCAACTTCTGCAGCTGCAGCCAGAGTTCCTCAGAAGACGAGTGCGCCGAGATCGAGGGTTGGATCATTTTCTCGTCGTTGCTCAACTGCACCTGCAACGCCAAAAGCCTTGTTTCAGCACAAAATTTGTGCTTCGCCGGACCGTGCGCGAACGGCGCGCAATGCTCCGTCTACAACAAGAGCCCGGACAAGGACCGTCCCAGCTGGGACTACAACTGCTCGTGCCCTCGAGGCTTCTCGGGCAAGAACTGCTCCGAGATCGGTGAGTCGTTTGCGAATGGTGTCAATACTGTAGATTGTATTGCGAATACAATACGGTATGCTGGTAGTGTTGCGAAACTACAGTAACTACAGTATACTGCATACCTAATTGTTTGTGCACATGACGTGACGACGAAGGGTCCGGATGATACTAGAGGTGTCACAGCACGGTACAGTGGTGTTTATGCATACATTGTACCGTAGCCACTTTTGGTTACGTACTGCACAGTTGAAGTGTTTGTGTGCAGCGCAATTTTCTGCAAATACCGAGCGCGCATTGAATTGTTGCATTGGGAATTGGGAGCAACTCATTTGACGATCGTGGTGCATTGCGCATCGTTGCGGTGAAAATACTAAGATAGAGTGTCACACACAGTAGAGATAGTGTAGCTTGCTGCCTAAGTGGATCGATCTCAATGAAACGTTTCAAGCTTTTAGCGTGAAATGCTGTGTGAGGTACGGTACGATGAAACACTGCGGACACTGGATTGAAAAGTGAATAACGAGCATGTAACATGTACTGACACGTGTGAATATACAACGCTGACGGGTTGTACAACACTGACGCGTACATGCTACACACTGGTACGGTGTCGTTGTGACGACGTATGTACTGTAGCGATTGTTGTTGTTTGCGAGAACCCATTAAGTAATTAATTAGTCAGTGCCCGTCTGCTTGGATGCGCCGAGGATTCGACAGGAAGTCAAGAAGCAAATCGGATGGAGAAGAACTCTTCGCATACGACCAACGCGCTCGCTCTGTTTTCCCCCAGCCGGTCGTCGAAGCGGGCAGCCTGCAGTGGGTCAAAATCATGGCCGCTGCACGCGATTGTTCGCGCTTTTCTGTTTGGGCTGGCAATGTTCTATGTATGTACAACTTTTTTGGTGCGCCGATCTGGCGCGGCTCCAAAGCGTTAGCACTTGTGCAACCTTGCGCACTCGAGTGGATTTCCAACTTTAGGATCTCACCTTCACCAACGGCGATAGCTATATACGTCCTCAATAATATGTGAGCAAGATTCTCACCACAGTTTCTTACTTCTGAGCAAGCAAGTGCAGCTTCTGCAGTGCAGCGCCTTTAGTACAGCCACTCCAGTACAGCCTCAAAAGTACAGCTCCCGCAGGACAGCGCCCAGAGTACAGCCTTAGAAGTACAGCTCCTGCCGTGCAGCACCTCCAGTAGAGCCTCAAAAGTACCGTGCGTGCAGTACAGCGCCTCCAGTACATGTAGAGTCTCAAAAGTACAGCTCCTGCAGTGCAGCACCTCCAGTAGAGCCTCAAAAGTACAGTGCGTGCAGCACAGCGCCTCCAGTACATGTAGAGCCTCAAAAGTACAGTGCGTGCAGCACAGCGCCTCCAGTACATGTAGAGTCTCAAAAGTTGGCGGCCCGGGGCGACTGTGGGCTTCTCCGACAGGCGCTGCTGGCTCGCTCTGACTCGTTGGCGGCCCGTGGCGACCGTGGGCTTCTTTGACAGGCGCTGCTGGCTCGCTCCGACTCGTTCACGGGCCCATGGGCTTCTTCGACAGGCGCTGCTGGCTTGCTCCGACTCGTTGGCGGCCCGGAGCGACCGTGGGTTTCTCCGACAGGCGCTGCTGGCTCGCTCCGACTCGTTGGCGGGCCCATGGGTTTCTCCGACAGGCGCTGCTGGCTCGCTCCGACTCGTTGGCGGCCCGGAGGGACCGTGGGTTTCTCCGACAGGCGCTGCTGGGTCGCTCCGACTCGTTGGCGGCCCGGAGGGACCGTGGGTTTCTCCGACAGGCGCTGCTGGCTCGCTCCGACTCGTTGGCGGCCCGGAGGGACCGTGGGTTTCTCCGACAGGCGCTGCTGGGTCGCTCCGACTCGTTGGTGGCCTGGAACGACCGTGGGTTTCTCCAACAGGCGCTGCTGGCTCGCTCCGACTCGTTGGCCGCCCGTGGCGACTGTGGGCTTCTTCCGCAGGCGCTGCTGGCTCGCTCTGACTCGTTGGCGGCCCGTGGCGACAGTGGGCTTCTTCGACAGGCGCCACTGGCTCGCTCCGACTCGTTGGCGGCCCGGGGCGACCGTGGGCTTCTTCGACAGGCGCGGCTGGGTCGCTCCTACTCTTTGGGGGCCGGTGGCGACCGTGGGCTTCTTCCGCAGGCGCTGCTGGCTCGCTCTGACTCGTTGGCGGCCCGTGGCGACAGTGGGCTTCTTCGACAGGCGCTGCTGGCTCGCTCCGACTCGTTGGCGGGCCCATGGGCTTCTTCGACAGGCGCTGCTGGCTCGCTCCGACTCGTTGGCGGCCCGGGGCGACCGTGGGCTTCTTCGACAGGCCCTGCTGGCTCGCTCCAACTCATTGGCGGCCCGTGGCGAACGTGGGCTTCTTCCGCAGGCGCTGCTGGCTAGCTCCGACTCGTCGGTGGCCCGTGGCGACCGTGGGCTTCTTCGACAGGCGCTGCTGGCTCGCTCCGACTCGTTGGCGGCCCGGGGCGACCGTGGGCTTCTTCGACAGGCGCTGCTGGCTCGCTCCAACTCATTGGCGGCCCGTGGCGATGGTGGGCTTTTTAGACAGGCGCCGCTCGCTCGCTCTGACTCGTCGGTGGCCGCGACGACCGTGGGCGTCTGTCGACCTCGGGCTTCTGTTCTGTTGACTGGTGGCTTCTGTTGACGATGCTAGGCACACGCTGGAATGTGGCAGCTTCGCACGCGGTCCCCGCCAACTGCAACATTCTGTGAGAAATTGCGGTTTTTGGTTCTGTATTTCCCCAATTTTATTTTCGTGTGCCATCGTGTGCCACTAGAGAGGCGTGGGGGGGGGGGCAGCTGGAATTTCGACAGGAATGTGTACAGTGGTGGAGGGAGCTGTTGGATGTCAGCAGCAGCTAGAGAGAGGACCTAGACCTAGAGCTAGAGAGAGAAAATGTAAGTAACTATTGGTGTTTTTCAGTAGTTTTGCATGTGTGCATGCATTCTAATGACACAAAACACAGGCACTAGGCTAAATCACATACCCTTCAAAAGTGGGACCAAGATGGCAGTCCAAGTCAAGGGGGGGGTCCAAGTCAAGGGGGGGGGCAGAAAAGAAGGCTTGTTTACCAAAATAGCATCAGATTCAAAAGCATCTAAATCCCATCAATCCTCCAATAGTGCCCCCTCCAAGCTGTGGTAGATGGATTGAACTGAACCTTGGTGTGCAGCTGCCACTTGGGGTGGGATAGTGGGAAAGAAAGTGGTCAAATTTGAATTTGCACATAGAAAATGCACTCAAATAACTCATTGCAACCAAATGAGCTGTGGTAGATGGAGTAATCTGAGACTTGGTGTGCAACTGCCTCCTGTGGCCTGATAGGTGCCATCCTATGAATGCACAGCTGGCCAGCAGCTTGATGGTGGACAGCTTAAGAGGCGTTCCACAGAATTTCCAGGTATCTGATGCACGCAAAAAAAATAGATTTTGCTAAAATCGATTTTAGGGGGTCCAGATGAATGTCCCATTGGTGGTGGGAACGCTCGTTTCGACCATCGACCTTCACCTGCTCCGGAGGGGTCTCCTAAGTGAGACCACTGAAATGCCAAAAATTGACCAAAAAATGGGACTTGGTTGTTTTGGGCCGCCTCCCTCGAGGGTGGTGTGCCTAGGAGGGTGGCTGGTAGGTGGCACCACTAAGTTAACAACTCTACTAGGACACCCCAAGTTGGCACCTCTCTGCACCCCTCCTAGCTTATGTTACAATGCTCCAAAAAAGGGTGCGCTAATTTTGCAAAAATGGCCATAAGTGCTGTGCCACCAAATATTTTTTGCCCAAAATTTACCAGCATCGGGAGAACCCTTGGAGCACTCTACCCTCAAATTTATAGAATCTAAAGCCCTGGCGTTCGGCAGTTATAAGCCAAAACCTTCCAAATGCTCCAAAAATGGGTGCGCTAATTTTGCAAAAATGGTCATAAGTGCTGTGCCACCAAATATTTTTTGCCCAAAACTTACCACCAAAGGGGCGACCCTTGGGGCACTCTACCCTCGAATTTATAGAGTCTAAAGCCCTGGCGTTCGGCAGTTATAAGCTGAAATTTTCAAATTTGTTGTGTAACACAACAAATCGTGAAGGGGAGGGCCAATTTGCGCGAAAGACAATGACAAAAGGGCAAAAAATCGCGCCAAAAAACGCAAAATTTCAGCTTATAACTGCCGAACGCCAGGGCTTTAGACTCTATAAATTCGATGGTAGAGTGACCCAAGGGTCGCCCCTTTGGTGGTAAGTTTTGGGCAAAAAATATTTGGTGGCACAGCACTTATGACCATTTTTGCAAAATTAGCGCACCCATCTTTGGAGCATTTGGAAGGTTTCAGCTTATAACTGCCGAACGCCAGGGCTTTAGACTCTATAAATTCGAGGGTAGAGTGCCCCAAGGGTCGCCCCTTTGGTGCTAAGTTTTGGGCAAAAAATATTTGGTGGCACAGCACTTATGACCATTTTTGCAAAATTAGCGCACCCATTTTTGGAGCATTTGGAAGGTTTTGGCTTATAACTGCCGAACGCCAGGGCTTTAGATTCTATAAATTTGAGAGTAGAGTGCCCCAAGGGTTCTCCCGATGCTGGTAAATTTTGGGCAAAAAATATTTGGTGGCACAGCACTTATGGCCATTTTTGCAAAATTAGCGCACCCTTTTTTGGAGCATTGTAACATAAGCTAGGAGGGGTGCAGAGAGGTGCCAACTTGGGGTGTCCTAGTAGAGTTGTTAACTTAGTGGTGCCACCTACCAGCCACCCTCCTAGGCACACCACCCTCGAGGGAGGCGGCCCAAAACAACCAAGACCCATTTTTTGGTCAATTTTTGGCATTTTAGTGGTCTCACTTAGGAGACCCCTCCGGAGCAGGTGAAGGTCGATGGTCGAAACGAGCGTTCCCACCACCAATGGGACATTCATCTGGACCCCCTAAAATCGATTTTAGCAAAATCTATTTTTTTGCGTGCATCAGATACCTGGAAATTCTGTGGAACGCCTCTTAAAAGAAGTCAACTTGATGGGAGTCAGCTTGCAAATGGACCCTGGTCTGTATTACTAAAGCACAACGTCTGTCTGTGTGTGTGCAACGCGACCCCAAGCGTTGTGCTGCTTGGATTGAGTTGATTCTTTTTGCTACAGCTTCGGGTGTTGCCTGTGATAGCTGAAAAATAGCCAAATCAAAAATTATTTTGTCCATATTACTAAAGCACAACGTCTGTCTGTGTGTGTGCAACGCGACCCCAAGCGTTGTGCTGCTTGGATTGAGTTGATTCTTTTTGCTACAGCTTCGGGTGTTGCCTGTGATAGCTGAAAAATAGCCAAATCAAAAATTGTTTTGAATTTGCGCCATACAGTATCCAGTAGACGCGTCATTAAATGTGAGAGTTTAGTGTCAAATCTGCTTGGGATATATGTAATCGACCACGCTGATCACGAATATCACATCCGTTTTCCAATGCGGTACCGTAATCGCGAGATATGCACATTTTATGCATACACTTCTGACTTGTCAGAAGTGTTTAGAAAGCACTTCTACATAGATCAGTGGTGTAGTGGTTACTATTCAGGAGGTCCTGGGTTCAAACCTCTCCTGCAAAAACTATGTAACTTTTTTGTATATTACTTTTTTGTTTTGCAGGTGTTCCTGCTATAAAAACTTGCAACTTTTGATTATTTTTATTTTGTTTTGCAGGCATTCATTCATGCTATAGAAACTTGTTATGTACCAAAGCACATTCTCTGTTTGTCTGCAACTCAGTGCAGAGAGTTAGTTGTGCTGGATGGATTGAGCTGAAATTGTACGTTTACCTTGCTTGCACACTGCACCATCACAATAAGAGTGGCATCATCATAGATCATTACCGTAATCCGTGAGATATGCAAATTGCGCATACATGTTTTATCAAATTTGAGAATTCAGTGTCAAATCTGCCTGCCATAGGTATATGTAATTGACCATGCTGATCATGAATCTCACATTCATTTTCCAATGCAATACTGCAAAAAGATGCATTGAAGTTGATATGATGCAATACAGTACAATACAATTGATATGATATGCGTTGTGCTGGACGGATTGGGCACGTGTGAGCAACCATGCTGATCAAGAAAATAACCTCATACCTTCAAGCCAATAGTAAGCTATATTCTAAAGCAAAGCCAATTATTAATTAGTCCCATACAATTACAATGTAGCTGCCTCCTATAGGCCGATTTGAAAAATTAGACCCAAGGTGGCTAATTAAGGGTTATGGTGTGTCTGCTCAAGATGGTATAGTGCCCAATTTGGGCTACAAACAGTTGTTGCATCAGCTTCCACTGTTTCCACTGCATCTGATGACGACGCAGTGGACGCGAATGCAACAATTGCGTTTTGTCCCAATTAGTACAATTGAAGGATACCGGTATTTAATGACTGAATAAAGAGTTACACCAAAAAAGTTAGAACGTTTTCCTGTATTGCAGAAGTGCATTGGTTGACTTCCTATGGCTTTTGCCACAGCACTTTACAGATTCTTCATTGTTGCTTTTCAACTGAGCATTTGCAGCATGATTTTATGACACATTGTATTGATGATGAGTCATCACTGAGGACATAAAAATATTGATATTGAACCACTTTGGAGCACTTTGCAAGCAGGAGTCCTGAGTTGAAGCGACTAGTTGTAGCATAAGCTAGGACGGATGCTGAGAGGTGCCAACTTGGGGTGTGCTAGTAGAGTTGTTAACTTAGTGGTTCCACCTACCAGCCACCCTCCTAGGCACGCCACCCTCGAGGGAGGTGGCCCCAAACAATCAAGTCCAAATTTTGGGTCGATTTTTGTCGTTTCAGTGGTCTCACTTAGGAGCCCCCTCCGAAGGGGATGAGGGTCAATGGTCGAAAAGAGGGTTCCCATCCCCAATGGGACATTCATCCGGACCCCCTAAAATCAATTTTAGCGAAATCTATTTTTTGGCGGGCATCAGATGCCTGGAAATTCTGTGGAACGCCTCTTAAAACAAAACAATTTTTTACGCGAGTAGATCGCGGCAAAAATTCTCTTTGGAACAGCGCGTTTACACTGTCAAACGATATTACAAAACGGACAATGAAGCTGAAGTTATTCGTCGATTCAAATTTAAGTTCCCGACAACAACAGCGCCGTCACAGAACACGACCGACCGTTTCAGCGTCCGACCGTAACCGACCGTAACCAACCGAACTCGGGAAGTCGTTTACGCGCAAGGGTGCAAGACTCATAACAGACTCAAAGAGACCATCAAAAATGCGTCGGCGATCTCTGACGCTGAGCTTTGTTAAAGAATCTACCGATCAGTGATAACACGTTGTGAAAAATGCGTCGATTTTGATGGCGGCCATTTTAAATTCTAAAACCATGTTCAATTTCGCTGAAACTTGGAGGAAGTCTAGATTAGACTGACTGCTACATGTGTTTAAAATTTCATCAAAATCGCTTTATCCGTCCATGAGATATACTTAAACAAAGAAGTGCAGTCGAGGCTGGGCCACCCTGTACAGTGCGTGCAGTACAGCGCCTCCAGTACCGCCTCCTCCAGTCCAATCTGGGTGCAAAATTTCTGTGTCCCCCGAGCAAAATTTCTGGGAAAACACATGCTTAAGGATAGGGCCCAATCTGGGAGGAAATTTTCTTTTTCTGGGACCAAAATTTCTGGGTCAAATCTGGAAAAGCGCATCGTTAAGGATAGGACTAGGATGTGTCCCAATCTTGGACGAAATTTCTGGGTCTGGGAGCAAAAATTTCTGGGTCAATTTTGAAAGTTTCCATTGCGTTATTTTCCAAGGCTAGTGCTGTGGTAGTGCGTTCGCTAGTACGCGCGTCGGTCCAGCCAGCCACCCAATCCCATTCGCTACCACGCGATACAGAGCCATGGTGCCATAAGGCGGCTACAGGTCGTTTCCCCCCTACCGTTTCCCCCCCGGACGTTTCCCCCCTGCCATTTGCCCCCCGGTCGTTTCCCCCCCACCAGACATCTATTTTTTATTACTAATGTTTCTATTGTACTCAACAATATGCATAAACGACACAAATGACATGGTACGCGGCACGCCGCTGTTGGTCCTAAAGAAAGATTTCACCGATTCCAAAGAAAAGAAAGAATTGTGCTGCTAAAGAATTCCAGGAACACCGGTCCAATCTCTGCCGGTCCAATCTCTGCTGAAGCACAGAAATTTCGAATGAAAGGCAACAAATTCAAATGAAGTGCTTTTTGAAACGAGCTTGTTTGGCTTTCGCCCCCCACCCCCTCTCCCCAGGAAAGATTCCTAGATCCGCCTCTGCTGCCCAGTAGAAGCGCGAATCGCGCATTCCTTGGTGCGAATTGCAACACGTTGCCACTCCCGGCCGCTACGCTGCCCGAGAGCAGGTTGCTCGTAAGGTCTGGCACGTATGTAATGTACAATACAACACTTTTTTGTAGCAGGCAGTCTTGGCGAGACTTGCCGTCCCGCAAGTAGTACAGATGAACGCGGCTCTTGGTAGTCGAGTAACAGCTTCTTCTCGGGCGTCACATGACAACTGGCTCCTGAGTCGACCACCCAGCCATCGTTGCTGCTCTCGCGATGAGATGATTTGTAGCATGGGATCCCTGGGATTGTAGAGTGCCGAGACTACACCCTCCTCGGCTAGCCTTACACAGTCGCATCGTCACTCCGGTTGGTGACTTCGGTCGTAGTCGTACTTGTCGAGATGGTATGGCAGGTGCTTTGTCCCGCCTTCATCCCAGTTCTCATGGACTTCGTGGATGACGCTTGTTGGATGGCTGCTGTCGAGAGTGCTTTCGACCTCTTCAGCTCGGTCGCCTCAGTCGTTCCTTCTGGCTTCGTCGCCCACAGACAAGGCTGTAGTCAAACACTGTAGTCGTTCAAACCCGCGCTCTAGCGTACAGTTACCGTAGGCCCCTAGTCAAGCTTTTGGCTGCTTGTCAAGTGCGCGCCGTTCAAATCAACGAGTGCGCCTCGTTGGGTTGGCAGAATAACAAATGAGCACGATTTGACGACTTTTGGGTCGGCGCAGGTGGGCAGTAGAGGAGCTGGGTGGTCCGCTTGCGGCGTCTGGTTAAAAGGACGTTCCTCTGGCGACACCACGGACGCGCTGCCTCTCGGCTAACGACCGCCTCACTTCTCGGTCATTCGCGAGCGCGTCTCCCTTTTGCGGAGAGGAAAAGTCCTAGTTGAAAACATGGTGGATTAGAGAAAGTGCTCCATTCTGAAGAAAGAAACGCTTTGCCATGCAAAAGCTTGTGGCGCTCGCGGCTGTATGCTTGCTGACCATCGGTGGGTTCCCTGCCTTCCCCACCTACTGTAAATCAGGATCGTGCCACAGCTGAAGGAGGAAGATTTTCAGCGCTAGTGTTGCCGGGCGTAGAAGATTGCACAAGCGATGAGGAGTGCCTATCCCTCGAGTACTGCGATAGTGAGACGCAATCCTGCAGATGCACCAATGGCACTTCTGCAGAACAGTGCGTGGAAAGTAAAGGTCAGCTTGCTCCCGTTTTGTCAGGTCTGCCTCTTCTTATAATCCGTGATATAGAGTTATTCCGAACTGCGATATGCTTCTGCAGTACGAAATGCGCCCACCAGGTTTTGGCTATTTCGTTCTTTGTTCATTCACACAATGGCTTTCCACTAGAAGTCAGGCTAAGATGTTTTTTCTCGATTTTTTCTCACTGCGTTCGTGAGCAGAGCAGCCCATGCACGCTGCAGTGTTACGGTGCCTTTGTATAGCATAGCGTTGCTCTTTCCCCAAGTTTCGTTCTATTACCTAGGTAGGCAGTATAGGTACGCAGCACAGTATTGCGATTCATTTCATGCATGGTTGCGCTTGTCTGACGTACTTACGTTGTCTTTAGCGTTGTTTTTTTTTATTCGAAGCTCAGATTCGTAATCTGCATCCAAGAGAACCAAACTATGCAAATATACGTTGAAACAAAAAATTAAATAAATTGAAGATTTGACCACCCAATGTTTCGTTTTTAGAAACGTGAGTCTTAAACGATCCAATTTACCCAAATACACAAATACACAGTTTTCTTCAATGCAAACAAGCTAATTCGATGCTTTTTAATACAAAAAAATCACATTAACGTTCACTTTTTTCAACTAGCAACAAGCTCGCTTCAAAAAGCACGTCATTTAAATTTGTTGCCTTTCTTTCCAATTTCCGTGCGCGATCTCTCTGCTTATTGCTGTCAGCTGGTCCGTCAGCTCTTTTACACGCTTCAAGTGTTCGTCCGCTCGTCGAAGTAGTCATTTTCAAGTCGAGAAGTACCGGCAGAAGGTGCACCTTGCTCGACACGGCCGTTCGCATGAAGTGCTGCCAGAGTGCCGTCCGCGCGTCTCGCAAGTCAACACCAGGTAGTAGAGGGAGTGTGAAATAGCGCGAGCGCTACCACTGATAGGCTATCCCACCCGCGGACCTGGGGCGGCGATATCTACCTATCTCACTCACTCAACCAATATAACCTCGTGCCGAACCAAGAATCGACACTGAAGACTTCTCTTGATCGTGCTGATACACGAAAGCTTTGGATCTTCTCCTAGCGGCTTCTTCTGATTTGGTCCGACGACGAATGAGGCGACACACGACACGACAAAGCGTTCACGTGACGTGCGATACTGTGCTGCTTAGGGACACGGTGGTGAAGAAGAGAAAGAGGGCGTTCAACGAACCAACCGCCGGCGAAACTCACGAACAACGTGCGCACCCACCTGGTCTGGGCGTTGCCGCAACTCACTATCCGCACTGCTGCACTAGGGAGCCGGAGTGAAAACTCCAGATGTGCTCCCAACACACAAAACTACTAAAGCTCCAGGAAACTCAACTAAGTGAAGTGACCGAGCCGCGTGGCAGGGATTCGAACTGAACCCTCCACAAGCACTCCACAAGCAAAGGCACCGTAATGGAACCATTCTAATCCATTCTGATCGAGGTACGGTGGGAGAAGGGAGGGTAAGCACCGTCGGAGAAAGGGTGGCAGCCTGTGCCCAAGATTACTGTAAAGAGACCGGTCTTACAGTCCGCCCCCCTCAAATTGCACCACGTGCAATGTAAGGAGTACCGTACGTCTCGAATAATGCTTGCACCGAAATAGCACCGAAAATAAAGCAAAGTGAATAAACGCCAAAAACATTCCCGTCTGTTGCCTCCAAGACTAGCTCTCCATGGGCTCCGTCTCGGGCGCCTCGGCTGGAGCAGTTGCCGCGGATGCTTTGGCCTTTTCGACCTCCGCCTCGGCCGCTCTCGCCTCGGCTGCGCGCATCTTTCCGTCGAAAGTGCCGCGCGCCAGCTCGTACTTGCGTCGAGCCTGCCGCACCTCGTGCCAAAAAGTGGCAGCGAGTTCGGGATTCTCTCCCGCGGGCAGTGGCATTTTACTTTGACGTAGCTCTTCCATAATGACGGGAAAGTTCACAGACTTCACGCGACAATTGGTACGGAAGCTCGCGTGCATCGCGTCGGCTTGGGCCAGCTGACGTTCTGCGTGTCGAGCGCTCTCGAGCGCCTCGACAGCCTCGATGTTGGCGGCTCGCTTGGCTTGGAACGCTCTCTGCCATTCCGTCAGCCACATTTGTTCTGTTTCACGCGTGAGAGACAAAACATTGCGGACTTCGCGCTGACTGGACATGGACAAACTTTGGGGGTGCATGTCGTACTCGGCTGTCGGTCGACACATGAAGTTCGAAAACCAGTAAATGATCGCGCGCCAGGGCCAGTTCGCGTAGACGGCCGTGGTCAGCCAAAGGCGCTGCTGCGAGTCGGCGCAGTCCACGAGAGAACGACTCACTCGCGCAACGTTCAACTCCAGCCTAGCAGACACCTTGCGCGACCAATCGCACCACCAGTCGAACACACTGTCCAATTCTACACCGTCACCAATGTACGAATGAAACAACACAACGGCAGTGTCCTGGGCGAGAGACGTGACCAAACTCTCGATCTGGTGCACCGTCTCATCCTCCACTATCGGACTGATTTTATCCATCAAAGCAGTCATCGGCCAGCGGTGCTGTGCAAACTGACGAAGCACCCGGGCGCCATTACCAATCTGCGTTGCGATCTTTGAGCGAACGCGCCTGGCGATGCCCTCGCAATGGTGATGTCGGCCCTTGAACCGAATCGGACTGTAGAGGCAATGCGCAATCAAAATGACCCACAACGAATACGCATCAGAAGCACTGTATTGAATCAAATCGCGCTTGAATTCGGGATTTCGATCGTCTAACTCGAGAAATTGGCGGCCATACTCAGCCTTCACGCGCGCCATATTCTTGAGGGAATTCTTGAGAACGATTTTGTCGTCAGCGTTGCTCACGAGCTTCCAGACCTTCTCCTGGCCGAGCATCTGAGGTTCGAAACCTCCGTGAGCCTGCCAGACCTGGGCGTCGAAGAGACGCAAGCCCTCCGTGGAGGTGCTGCCCCAGGTGGCATGCATCGCTTGCACGTCACTGTACGACCAATGTACCATGTAGTTACGCTTCATGAATTCGCGCAGGCACTCGGGCATGATCATGACCATGTCAGGTTTCGAGGGATCTATGCCGGCCTGAGCCTGCCCATCCGACCTCGTCACCGACCTGTGCCACGCTCGCACGTCAATCACAAATACAGGACCGTGCAGACCACTGATCGACATATGGGTGATAAATTGACCACTTTTGTGCGAGTGCGCCGGGCGATGCGGAAAATGCTTTTGCCGCACCGCCGCCGGCCACTCCGCGAAAGCGTTCCATCGATTTGCCATTTCAAAGTCAAACGTGAAAACGTTGAGTCCCTCGGGCTGCGCCTCTTCGAGTTCTTTGAGAGACGTGGCGAGCCGGGACTGGTCAGACTCCTGCGGGGACCCAAATGTTTCGACATGCAGTTCGTGAGCGTAACTGTGCGCACCGCGCAACAGCACGTGGATGTCCTCCGGTCTCGACCCAGTCGCACTTAAAGCGTGCTTAGAGACATGGCTTGCCCAAGCGTCCTCACTCGTCAGCTCGTTGCCCTGGCCGTCCAACGGCACCAACTGGGGACACAGGTACTCGCAAATGGCATCGAGGAGCTCTCGTTGGAAGACCTTTCGGCGCTCCTTTTTTACAGGTTCGGGGTCACTGTCATTCGGGCGAGGAGGCACGGGACGTCTGGCCGGACGGCCGTCGTCACCGCCGCCGCCGCTAGCGCCCGAGGCACCCGCGCCGGCGCCCTGCTGCTGCACGTGACTTTCCGCCGAAGCGGTCCCAGGGGGTTCGCGCAACAACAGGTCCTCCTCGGCCTCAGCCTCGTCCGTGTCGATCGTAATCTTGCGGTTTTCCATACTCGTGTCAACGGCCAAACAATCCTCAATCGCCACACCAGCACGACGCGACACAGCGTAATCACAACGGGCCTCCCGCTCGCGGGCGTCGCGACGCTTGGTCGCTTTGACGACGGCCAGCTGAGCCTTCTCCAGGTTGCCCTGGAAGGCTCGCTGCTTGTACAACATCTGTTTACGCATTTTGTCACGCATGGGCCCAGTAATGCCGGCCAACGGGGGTCGCGTGAGACCGCCCGTCGCCACCTGGCGACTGGTGCGCAGCGCGTCCCGACGCGCCGTCATCACGTTGGCGCGCTCGGCCACGCGGGCCTTCTGCATTTTCTCGTCAATCAATTTACTGATCTCGATATCAATTTCCTTCCAATTGACCATTCCACACGACACGACATCGGCGGCGACAAGGTCCCTCAACTCCTGGAAGGAACGACCTTTCACACGGCTCTCGATGCGATTGTGGGTACGGCGAGACATGCGCTCAGTCAACGGACGCAACTGATTCGCCAAAATCGAGTTCAGCGGTTTGGCCATGCTGCGATAGTACTTCAACCACTCGGACACGTCACCAAGCATCAATTTCAAAGGGGTAGTGGGATGGCGAGCGCGGTACATGCTCACTAGGGATGAGCATGGGCTGGGCCGGCCCGGCCCGGCCCGGCCCAGCCCGGCCCATGGGCCGGGCTGGGCCGGAATCCCAGGCCCATCCTGTGGGCCGGGCCGGGCCGGGCCTGCGTTTTGGGGGTGTGGGCCGGGCCGGGCCGGGCCGGACGTTCCTGGCTGAAACATAAGAATCTACATTGTATGTTATGCATATTGTAAGTAACGGCGACTATTCAGCAGAAGGAGGCATTAAGGACGCGAG
>JASAMY010000579.1:0-18286 GCA_030248085.1 Paralinhomoeus sp. GSCO2_6 | reverse complement strand
CTGTTGATTGGGACGAAACTTGGCGTGAGCACGTAGTATATGATGGCAATTTTGTGCCCCAAGGTAAATTTATCTAGGTGCTTCGGATCTATAGTTATGGCCGATTTGGTCATTTTTCGAAACATAGTCGTTTTATTTTGGCTAAAACCCGACAAGAGTAAAAGTCGAAAGAAAGCCGAGTAAACCCCCAAATGCTTTTTTGATATTTCGTGAACAGCTTCACAAAGAATGTCTGTGGGGCGCTTGCATGACATTTGAAATTCTCACCACATAATGAGATATTGGCAACCAAAATTTCGGCAAATCCGACCAAAAAAAGTTTGTCACCTATAGGCGCTGCAACCGTCCGTGATACCGCTGTGCTGTAATGACAAAAGTTAATCGTCCGGACTTGGAATAGGTTACTTTCGACAAATGGGAGCGCTCCGATGCCCGTGTCTCTGTCAGCCCTCTTCGAAAGGCCATTTTTTAGGTGTTTTGTTCCAAAAGTTTGTTAGCTATAGACGCTTCAACCGTTCGTCGCAGAGCTGTGGCTTGTAATGATGAAAGCCACTCCGTCTGGACCTGGAATAGGTCACTTTCGACAATGGGAGCGCTCCGATTTCCATGTTTCGCAGCTCGACCCTCTTGCCGCACCCCCATTTTGGGCAAAATTCGGAACTATGATCGTGCATTATTTTTCATTTCCTGGACTGACTCTAGCGCGTGATAGCTCGAGAGAAGCGCATTCAAAAAGGGACTCGATTAAAGCCATAACACGCCAAATGTTCCAAAAAAGTGGTGTTTTTTTTTTGATGTTCTGCACACACTTTTTGGGCCACCGCTCTGGAACGCTACTGTTGATTGGGACGAAACTTGGCGTGAGCACGTAGTATATGATGGCAATTTTGTGCCCCAAGGTAAATTTATCTAGGTGCTTCGGATCTATAGTTATGGCCGATTTGGTCATTTTTCGAAACATAGTCGTTTTATTTTGGCTAAAACCCGACAAGAGTAAAAGTCGAAAAAAAGCCGAGTAAACCCCCAAATGTTTTTTTGATATTTGTGAACAGCTTCACAAAGAATGTCTGGGGCGCTTGCATGACATTTGAAATTCTCACCACATAATGAGATATTGGCAACCAAAATTTCGGCAAATCCGACCAAAAAAAGTTTGTCACCTATAGGCGCTTCAACCGTCCGTGATACCGCTGTGCTGTAATGACAAAAGTTAATCGTCCGGACTTGGAATAGGTTACTTTCGACAAATGGGAGCGCTCCGATGCCCGTGTCTCTGTCAGCCCTCTTCGAAAGGCCATTTTTTAGGTGTTTTGTTCCAAAAGTTTGTTAGCTATAGACGCTTCAACCGTTTGTCGCAGAGCTGTGCTGTAATGATGAAAGTTACTCGTCTGGACCTGGAATAGGTCACTTTCGAGAATGGGAGCGCTCCGATTTCCATGTTTCGCAGCTCGACCCTCTTGGCGCACCCCCATTTTGGGCAAAATTCGGAACTATGATCGTGCATTATTTTTAATTTCCTGGACGAATTCTGGCGCGTGATAGCTCAAAAGAAGCGCATTCAAAGGGGGAATCGATTAAGTCATAACACGCTTCCATACGCTAGTGCATTACCCAGAAGTTTTTGGAGATGGCAGGACCCACTTTACATAACAAGCTTCTTGGTTCGTCGCCCACTCGCGCCTGCATCAATTGGACGGAAACCTCGCAGGCATCTATGCTCCACATCAAAAAGTGAAATCCCCAGAGGGACTCTTGCTACATGCTCTAGATCGTGAGCTATGGTTTACTGGGCAAATTCTTCTTTTTACCATGTTCCCTAAATCAAGAGGTCGCTGGTTCGAATCCCAGTAACGCCTGCCTGTGCCTTTGCACGTGTCCCCTTGGGAAACCCATCAGCGATGCTTTACTGTAGTGTCTCCAGTCCATTCCACATTTTTTGTCTCTTTTCTAGGTTCTTTTACAAGAATTTTGTTAATTTTTTGAGCTGGGAAAAATATTCATGGACGAATGCTCGCTACAGCCCCTGATACACGAAAATGACACATCTGCACACCCGCACGCACGCGCGCGCGCGCGCGCACGCACGCACGCACGCACGCACGCACGCACAATGTGTACAGTGGTACACGCTTTCCATAAGCTTTATGGTGCAACACTGAGCATGCATCCGTTCTGGTCTGCTGTTGTGGGTTTGTATGCGTGTGCGTGCGTGCGTTTTTGATTAATCTTTCTTTTACGAAAAAACACTGTATTAAGGAAAATTTTGCAGGTGGCTGCAAAAAAAGGAGAATATGTGACGCTCCTTTAGGCCCAATTTGAAAAAACTCGGTATTAAAAGCAGCCACTTCATCAGATGATCAACTTCAGTTTGGACAAACCGTGTATAATCGAACCAAGCGCAGCAATACGTCACATTTCGGCGTTTGTTGTGCGAGCCATCGCACACAGCCACAACACTACCACTATCAATCCACCCACACAAACTCTTTCATCTCTCTGACGATGCGCATCATTCATTAGGCATTGTATGAATGGACAGGGCACACAGCCAAAGATTCTGCATAAATAATTTCGCTACCCTGCCCGTCTCAAATTTTTAATATGTGCATATAATATCAAATATGTGCATGATATGCATGCCTTGCAGAAAGGTGGGCCTCTATCGATGCGTCTGATCGAGTACGGTCTATTTGGATTGGATTTGGGGGGGTGTGGTGGGGTGGGGGGTTTTTTGGGGTGGGGGGTGGTTGTGTGGGTTTGGTTTTTTGGTGGGTTGGTTTGTTTTTTTTTGTTGGTGTTGTTTGGTTTGTTTGTTGGTGTGTTTGTTTTGGGTGTGGGGGGGGTGGTGTGGTTGGGGTGGTGGTGGTGTGTTTTGTGGTGTGTGTTTGTTGTTGTTTTTGGTTGTGGGTGGGGGGGGGGTGGGGGCGTTGTGGGGGTGGGTGGGGTGGTTTGTTTTTGCGTGTGGTTTTTTGTTTTTGGTGTGTCGCTCTCCCTTCTCTGCATCCCATGCAGGATTGGATTAAACAGTGCAGCAAGTAACTGCATCTAACGACCTATCCTAAATGCCCGATCTAACGACCATCTAACGAGTATTTGAATCGCAATGCAGGAATGGATTAAAAGTGCAGCAACTATGTAACTGCATCTAACGACCTATCTATCCTAAGTGACCGATCTAACGACCATCTAACGAGTATTTGAATCGCAATGCAGGAATGGACTAAACAGTGCAGCAACTAACTGCACCTAACGACCTATCCTAAGCGACCAATCTAACGACCATCTAACGAGTATTTGAATCGCAATCCAGGAATGGATTAAGCAGTGCAATAACTACCTAACTTCATCTAACGACCTTTAGTCTGTGAATTACAGCAGTATGCACATTTTTTTTTTAACTTTGAGACCAAAGTCTCAGGCGAGAGGGGGACCGCATGGGTCCTTGGTTACCTCTGCCTTCTACAAGACCGATGCGAACAGCGATCAGGGGGCACAGTTCTGGCGTGAGCCCCTTGCCCAAGGGGGTTACTGTTTTTTGGCAGTCTTGCCACACTGAGGATTGAACTCCGCACCTTGCGGTTTGGAAGCAACGCCTTAGCCTAACTGCGCAAACAGCCGCCAAGATTAATAAACCTTTTCAAAGCAAATGATTGAGTTAGGCCTGCGTCTGTGCAGTTTGCCCTGCTGCCCCCGCCTTGCTGACCACCGCTTGCAAGGGGGAGGTGGAGGGGGCGCGCGCAGTGTTTCAGACTGACATTATGTACTACCTTTCAAAAGTGAACGAGAGAGTCTGTCCGCACGCACGCACGCACATATGCACATGGGCACAGGCCACTACACACACCTGCTGCTTTTAAAAGTTTTTTTAGGAACACTGCAATCTGTTCTGCTCCTGTATGTCTGTATGTGCGTGCATGCGTTTGTGTTGTCGTCTTTGTCTTTGTGTTACGAAAAAACATTGCATTAAGGAAAAATTTGCAGGTGGCTGCAAAAAAAGGCGAATATGTGACGCTCTTGTGTTGAAGTCCAGTTTGAAAAGGAATGGTATTAAGGCATGCCTCGCTGATTTCTAGCCACTTTCGCATTGCAACTGATCAACTTCAGTTTGAACAAACCATGTATAAAATATAAACCAAATGCAGCAACCAGTCACATATTCGGCGTTTTTTGTGTGAGCCATCACACTCAGTCAGCCAAGCCAAACTCTCTCTCAGGCGTTGTCATTGTCCATTACCATGGACCTCATACAGCCAGGGGTCTTGCCTAATCAATTGGTGCCCTGCTAAAATTTGTGACATGTGGGTTGTTGATGATGTACAGTTGGTGATGTGTAGGTGAGGCACACATACTTACTGCCAGCCATTCGCTTCTGGCCTTCCACCCAATGACGAACTGTTTGTACAGTATTTGTGTAAGTGCCTCATTTGTGTAGCGCCCTAATGCGTGTGTGAGTGCTGCTTGCGTGCGTGCGTTCATGTGTGCCTGCATGCGTATGTGAGTGCGTGCGTGCGTGCGTGACTGCGTGCGTGTGTGTGCAAAGGGTTCCATGGGGCATGTGCTAATTTCTCGCATTCAGTCTATGTAAATGTCAGTTAGTTCCAGTTGCCACAATTTTCACTGCACATTTCCATCCATAGCGAGTGAACACAAAAAACGCCGAATATGTGACTGGTTGCTGCATTTGGTTTATATTTCATACATGGTTTGTTCAAACTGAAGTTGATCAGTTGCAATGCGAAAGTGGCTAGAAATCAGCGAGGCATGCCTTAATACCATTCCTTTTCAAACTGGACTTCAACACAAGAGCGTCACATATTCGCCTTTTTTGCAGCCACCTGCAAATTTTTCCTTAATAAAGCGTTACAACAAAAAAGGTAAACTGTTCTCCTGTATTGCAGAAGTGCATTGGTTGCATTAGTTGACTTCCTCTGGCTTTTGCTGCAGCACTTTACAGATTCGTCATTGTTGCTTTTCAACTGAGCATTTGCAGCATGATTTTTTGACACATTGTATTGATGATGAGTCATCACAGAGGACATGAAAATATTGATATTGAACCACTTTGGAGCAGTTTGCAAGCAGGAGTCCCTGAGTTGAAGCGGCTAGTCCGTTCAAATGACGCGCTGGCAGCAATGCAAATTGGCAGCACGCAACGCCCATGTCACGTGTGCACTGCGATTGCAGCTTCACAATCACCGACTACGTCTTGCCGACGGCTAACGAGGAACAACTGCCCGACTGGCTCTACTGGCTAGTCTACGCGTCGCTGCTACTGCTCGTCGGCTACGGTATGCGCGACTACGTCTACGGGCCGTTTATCCGGAGCAACCAAATCAGAAACCATGAAGTTAGACGAAGACATGAGGTGAACAACGCTTCGTGGACGTGCGTGCGCGCGCGCGTGCGTGCGTGCGTGCGTGCGTGCGTGCGTGCGTGCGTGCGTGCGTGCGTGCGTGCGTGCGTGCATGTGTGCGTGCGTGCGTGCGTGCGTGCGTGCGTGCATGTGTGCGTGCGTGCGTGCGTGCGTGCGTGCGTGCGTGCGTGCGTGCGTCTGTGCGTCCGTGCGTGCGTGCGAATCACTTGCTTCAGAGGCTGCTCTTTCGAAAACGTCGAGTAGGTTCAGTCTACACTTCATTCGTTCGTTTCCAACCTCTACAAAGTGAGTGATTGACACATGGAGTGAGGCGGACTGAAATCGTAGGTCATCGTCGTCTCTGTTGTTTTTTTGCGTCGTTGAAGCCGATTACAATTGGCTGCGGGTCGCGCGTTGGGTATCCAATCTGTCTGCTTTTCTTCAAATGCTCTTGATAACGTTTTCGATGACGATGATTTTAAAGACGATGTTTTTATAACGTTCTATATAACGTTTTTGTTGTGTTGTTCTCTGGACGATTCGTATTTTCACTTTGTTCACTTCGCTTTCTCGTCATTTACGCTTTACGCTGTGATGATCGTCTACAGTATGCAGCGCGCAACCCAGACGACACACGTCCGCTGTCAACCAAACTCATTTCCAAGAGCTGTTGTTGTTGTTGGATTAGGGGCAACGCTAGGAGGCAGTCAGTGGCACATATAAGCATACGTCTCCATAACGTCCATAGCATCCATAACGTCTTCCAGTCTTGAGCCGCATAATTAGAAAATGTGCAAGCTTCGCCCCTATGCTTGTATTTCTTTCCTCCCCCTGAACTCTACCCTCCCCTCCCCCAAATCTGAACTGACAGGGGGGAGACCCCTCTCCCCCGTCTGGATCCGCTAGTGCTATGTCGAAAATCGGCGGCAGCGCATTCTCTTGACGGAAATATACAAATTTTTCCTCAAAAAGTTGCTCCCGGTAAAGTTTGCTCCTAAACACCGCACAAACTGCGAAATTTTTGCATGCGGCGCACTTAAACACAACTGTGATAGTTGACATGCAGAACTGGTGCCTGCGGCGCTAGCGAAACTATCAGACGAAAGGTAACTTTTTTGGCTGAAAGTTGCGCTCTACCCCCCCCCCTCTCGCCCCTCGAAAAATCCCTAGATCCGCCCTGCTTGGGGCGCACACTCATTGGTGCGTTCGCAGTGCATTGACGACGCACTTTAGTTGCGGACAACACGTCTCTTAGTCTTGCCGTACACTCGAGGCTCCCTGCCCGGCCCGCCATCGATTGCGTCGAGCGCCTCTATTTTTCGGGTCCACGGCTCGCACCTTGCACCCAGTAGGTGCGCACAAGGCGCATAGCGCCTGCGTCGTTCCCTCTCCGTCCGTCCAGTCTGGCGTGCGTGCGCGCTGGCGGGTACACGTACAACACACGCACGCTATAGGGTGGTAGGGTGGAGACGGGTAGGCGGTTTGGAAGGCAGCTGCAGCGGACGTACGTAGACTAGCGATTGAAGGGGGGGGGGGAGAGGCACCATTACACTTCACTGCGTCCCCAGAACCCCCTCCTCGTGGATTCTAGTGGCTCCCTCTCTCGGCTGGGGGGAGAGAGGCTGGCTGGTCGGAGGCGGAACGCGGCAGTTCCACTCGTGGTGGGGAGCAGGGGACCCACGGTTCTGACTCAGTCCCGTTCCAATTAAGGCGCTTGTTTAGCGCGCGTCACGAGTGTCACGTACGGATGTTGCTGGACTTGCTCGTATACGTAAGTACATGTATTACGTGGCGAAGTTTTAAGAACGCACGTTTGCTTCGGGGAGGGGCTTGGTTTTCGAGTTGACTGGCACCACCCACCTGCGCGCTCGGATAAACAACGATGATACATGTGTGCTTTCGAACGGCTTCTGTAGTTGAATGGCGCCACAGCCTTGTGTACTTTTGCTTCTAGAGACGTCTCGCATTCTCAAACGGCGATACATTCCTAGGTGTGCAGGGTACGTGACGTACATACATGAGAACATTGAAGATAGGCAAGGTGAATGACAGGGCCAATTGTAGTTGCAGTTGCACAAGAAATGCCACAGGGACCATGCGCTCTTTTCTATTAATAAGCCGCTGCTTCTGATATCAGCTGAAATTGGAGCCTGGCTTGAGTCGGCTATTATATTAGGGACGTTGCTTCGCCAATGAAGTTTGACTTCGCAGTTCACGCGACACATCATAGTACTATGCTCTACGCGTCCCAGCTTCAGCAGGCACTTTCAAAACAAACTGGAGTTGGCTTTGCCACTGTTGTCCGCTAGATGTATGTACGCTCTCTAGAACTCTGATGCTCTCTTAACACAACAACCACAACGCCTAGAGAATTCTAGAATTCGTTCCCCAAATTGGTCCGTTTCAGTGGAAGTGTCGCCGAAGCCGCCTTCTGTTCCCGGAAACGTCACAACGAAAGCCGTCCAAAACGGGAGGGCGACTGAAAAAGATGGCGACGGCCGACAGCGCTCTGGAGGGGGCCGCGGGGGCCCAGGGGGGTGCGGAGGCTTGCCCACCTCACAAGACAAGGGCCCAGCCTGCCTTCTCTGGGACCAACAAGCGCTGCAGCGTCTGCGACGCGCCGGCCCGGTGTCACAACTTCGGCGCAGTCGCCTGCGACTCCTGCAAGGCGTTCTTCCGCCGGAACGCCTACAAGGGCTCGGTGCGCGCGTTTGGGGATTTTTGAACAAATTTCTGTGGACACTGCGGGCAACTCTCCACGCACTGGCGGATCCAGGGGTGGGGGAAAGGGGGAATTAATTCCCCCTCCCGAAATCGGAAATCTAGGGGGGAAAAGGGGAAAAGGGATAGGCGGTGGGAGAAGAAACAACACGCTTCGTGGGCCTAGTTTTCGGCATAAAATTGCTTGAAGGTGGTCGAAAACAGGAAAATTTTCGCCTGCGGCGCCGTTTATATTCGTTAATCGTCGAATATGGACCGATTAGGTGTCCACTCCAAACCACTGCCAAAATGGCCCAACATCCAAAAAGTTCAACAGGGTCCTCCCTTCTGCAAAATTCCTCTCCCCTCCGAAATTTTTTTCTGGATCCGCCAGTGTCTCCACTAGAACGACTACAGATTTACCGCACGTGTCGAGCACTGCGATAACGTACCGGTAACAACGCATTCACGCTACGTTTGTCCTGAACACAAAGATTACCTATATGTAGTAAGAAATCACTACACAACAGACAGAATGAAGAATTGAATTATTAACGGATTCAGATGCCTTGCGCCGTCGGCAACGACGACTGTCGCATGGACCCGGCCGCTCGACGCATGTGTCGCGGCTGCCGACTGCGCGTTTGCTTTGAGGTTCTCGACTCGTGTTTGTTGATCGTTTTGGACTTTGTTTGACTTGATTTCCAACCGACTGTGCCTAGCTTCGGTGAACCGACTGCATATCAATATTCAGAGAGGCATGCGCAAGGAGCTGATCCTCCACCCGCCGCAGCTTCGGGACGCCGCCGAGTGCAGCGATGAGACTGTCGCGGCCGGCTCCGACGTGCGCCCGGCCGACAATTTGCTACTAGCAGCAGCAGTCATCGACTGCGATTTGAAGTCGCCAGGAAAAAACGATGAACCAGGTGAGGACTGCCTACAGATGTGCGCACGCACTGGCACGTGCGCACCTGCACCTACTCACACACACGCACACACACACACACAGACACCCACACACACGCACACAGACGCAGACACACACGCACGCACGCACGCACGCACGCACGCACGCACGCACGCACGCACGCACGCACGCACGCACGCACACCATAAATGGGTCTGGCAGACCCCCAAAGCCCCCCCCCCTCCCAGTTACAGGCATGACGCACACACTCGCTCTCTTCAGCATCAGCATCGTCGGCTGGCCGTCAGCCGGACACCACAATCGCGACGCGCGCCGAGGAGGCGGCGCTGCGTCGCTTCCGCGCCTGCGAGGCGTCGGCCACCGGCGACCTCTCTCTCCTGGACGAATCGGACCAGCGGATTATGCGCATTCTCCTGCAGTCAAGAGAGGTCTGACGGCGGGCGTGCGTCACGTAGTGCTCAACGAAGGCTGTCCCACTCCCACCGCGACACGCTTTTCAAAGCATATCTTGGGTCTGGGCGAACCTACTCGTAGGTACGCAACCTTTCTTTGCAAGCAAACAATTGGGAGGGGGCACCATTGGAGAGGAAATGTTCGCCAATTGCAGCAGCTCGACGAGCCAGTGAGCGAGGAGCAGCTGCGGAGCGCGTCGACGAGACGCGAGAATCACGACTCCTTTCCCAAGGTGATCATGTCGCTGGTGATCGGCCGTCTCGCCGCCGTCTGCCAGCGCCTGCCCGACTTCGCCGCCATACGCTCCACGGCGGACAAGACTGCGCTCATCAGTGGTGCGTGCGTTGGCGCTGAGCTCCACCGTATGTGATTGTTGTTGTTGGATTATGGGGCAACGCTAGGGGGCGGTCAATGGCCCACATACATAGGTACCTAGCACACCCTTGAGCAGCGTGTGGCCTAGTGGTAAAGAATCGGCCTCTTGCGCGCGAGGTCGTGCGTTCGACTCTTGATGGACCCACTAGACCGATGGATTTTCTCGTGCCATTGCTGCCCTAGATTATAGATGGCGTTCTTCTGAAGGTCTTTGGCTAATTCGCGGCCCTAGACAGGAAGGCGTCATGGATATTGGTATTCTACAATGGGCCATGACGGCCTCCTAGCGTTGCCCCTAATCCAACAACAACAAAATAGCATACCCTTCTCTATGACGCCTTCCAGTCAGGAGCCGCATTATTAGCCCAAGACGTTCGGAAGAGCGCCATCTGTAATCTAGGGCAGCGACGGCGCGAGAAAACCCTCCACCATCGTATGAGAGTATGTTTGCGGAACGTTGTTCTGCATTGGTCGGGGTGCGGAGGTGACGGTGATGTGTTCTGTTGCATTCACTCGGAAAACTGAGCAGGCAAGTCTATGACCACAGTCAACTCGCAGTCTTCGCGTCTTGAACGCGTTGCGGGTGTCCACTTGTATGCACCGGCCGCTGAGTTGGTTTTATGCTGCGCGCGGCGGATTGGCCTCACTCACTGGGCGCGCCGGCGTGCGTGGGTGGGGTACACAGTCCGAGAGACGCGCCCGCGCACGACGCGCCGTTTGTTCAGGCTGCATCGTCGACTGGGCCTTCATCCACGCGTTGGGCACGTTCCACGAGGACTTCTTCTTCATGCCCCGCTTGCTGGGCTGGCCCGTGCCGGCGAGCGCGGTCTCATGCTTCCCGCCGCCTCTGCGCGTCGAGCTCTTCGAGCTACTGGACAGACGGCGGCCCGACGTCTGGCACGACCGCTGCGTGCAGGAGCTGGCGAAGGCCCTGCGCCTGTTCAACCCCAACGTCTGCGCACTCGACGACGCGCCATACGTGCGCCGCATGGAGCAGAAGCACCAGGGACTATTGATGCGGTCAGTCAGCCGCAGTGCCAGAGGTGAAACTGACGATCGAAGCTGGGCCGGGGGTGGGGGGGGGGGGGTAATTCTCGGATTTGTCAAAAGTCGATGGGGTGACCTGCACGGCCAAACCTGATACAATCTCTTCTCTCGTTTTCCAGCCTCAATAATGGACCTAGAAAAGGCTTTGAGTATGCTGGAAACACAGCGCCGCAAGCAAAATTTGGTAAATTTTTGGCCAAAAATGCGACCGAGAATCCAAAATGGCGCGCACGCACGAAGATGCACCTACTCACGTCAGACCACACGCGAATGGGCCGCTTCAGCTACCTGAAGAGCCGTTCGAGCAGCGAGGCGGAATTGGATCAACTGTACGGGCACGTGGAGGCGCGTCTCGCCGAACTGGCCGACCTCTGCTGCCGGTTCAAGGAGCAGTTCCTCATGCAGTCTGTCGAGTCGGTCGAGCCCTTTTTCCACGCCGTCTACACGGTGGAGGATCTGATGGCCAGTCTCGACCTCAGCCTGGACGAGGCTCCTCCGGCGCCCGGGGAGTGCAAGTGACGCAAAGAGACACTATCGCTCCGGCTTCTCCTTTGTGCAGACCTTTGTGTCCCATTCCATCCCATCCCAGTACAGGTGGCGGGCAATTCGCCTACCGTAAATTCTCCCAATAGTTTCCAACCCCCAAGACTGTCCCCTCCAATAGTGCCCCGGGTAGCGCAAGGTTCCGGCAAACTATTTTGGAGAATGGCGTTGCTCATAACTACAGAGGTCTGACATTGAGGATGGACGTCAGGGAGAAGGGGGTGGAAGGAGGAGGGTACCGTAGTATGACACTTTGTTTAAGATTGCTGTGATGAGACGTTGTGATATCACCGTTTGATTGCATATTTAACGGAAAGATGGAAAGTGGGTATTTGGTGAATTGGCGACGTATGTAGTGACGCTGCACTCGATTGGAGCCGCTCGCAAGCATATCGTTTGCGCTTTCGCTATAAACTTGCAGATGTGTTGAAAGTGTAGGCATTCTTGACGAACCAAGCAAATTCGATGTTCAAATGACTCCAAACGTCAGGTTGCACTGCCTTTGAGCAATGAAAGCCGACCCTATCGCCTATCGCTGCACCAAAACTTTGTTTTTTTCACACTCTTTATAGTCATTTCAGTGCACAACGCGCAAATTGCGCGCCTACCGTAATTCTCACTTAATTGACCAAATCGGGTCCGACCGATGCGCCACTGGAAACGGTTGGCATGCTAAAACATTTGGTGAAATTTGGCACAAATTTGATAAATAAAAAATCGGTATACGTCTTGATAAAACTTTAGTACAAATTTTGCGTACGCCCAAAAGCTCTACAAATCAAAATACAATGCTTGCGGAACTAAAGACACGAGTCGAAGAGGCAAGTACGCGCCAAGAGACATGACGTTCCCCAAATTCTGGACGGCCTTGCGATGCGGCGACAAGACGCATACATTTTATTTTTATTTATTTGGCTTTACTCGTTCACAATCGAACAACCACGTTGCACAATTGAACACGTAAACAGAAATGAAGTAACAATGACACGTGACAATGAAGAAAAAGTAGACAAAACTTCGGAAGAAGACAAACGGCACAACGAAAATAAAACGCACAAAAATCGCACTGAGATATAGGTATGTATAGATCAGCATATAACAGCCCTGACTCCTGAGTATATAGTGTGGAGGAAACAAAAAAGTGACAACTGACATACACGACATTCCACGATCACCATTACTACTCGCACTGCGATTAGGTACTTGTCAGTCCATTTTGTGTGAATGAAACTCTATCATACGGATCACCCTGAGTTGTTTGTTTTTAACTCAAAAGCAACGTCGGTGTGTCGGTGTGTGCGTACATGCGGTACATACATAGCAGTAGCAGTATGCGGTACCTAGGTACGGGAGGAAGGAAGGGAATCACTGGGATCCTTGGTTACCCCCCCCCCCCCAAGAAGCATTTCAGCATATATTTCGAAAAGTCGGCAAAGACGGAGGTACCTATGAAAATTTGTGCTAAAAATCAATTCCACCGTGTATTTTATTTGGTTTGCGCTCTGGTTCAACTGGCGCCGAGACTGTTCTTGCCTGCAATCTTTAAAAGTCCCTCCCTAAAGTCTTTTACCATGAGAAAATATACAAAAACGTTTGCCGCCGAGTGCACAGTCAGCAATAGGTGCACGTATGGCACCGTCAGGTTGAACATCGCGACTGGCAAAGCGAAACGTAGATACTGCAGCAAAATTGAGCGCAAGAAGTTGGTGCACGCGTGAACGACCAGTACAACGCCGAGCGTGCGGGTGACTTTTGCCTGAATGCAACAAAAAAGTTTACCTATGTTGACGGCTGGGCAAAGAGAGCGGACACGCATTCGAGTCACCTGCATCGCCTTCTTTATCTCATATATATCCTTTTGTTGCTTTTTTGCCTCGAGTAGTTTGGCCGTCATTATGCATGCGATTAGTAGGTACACCACAATAACTCCGCCGTTCATTATAGTGGTCTTGGTCTGTTGAAACTTCTGCACAGTTGCGTCAATGAATCTTGGGACGGTGCACTCTGGCATCGGCTGGTCGAAATTGGAGTTTACGAACACCATGACGCAAATATGCATGATCGAATCGAGCACTGCTACTAGCAGTAGACCGCAGACGTAGCGAGCTGAATAGCCGTGCGTGCGTGCGTGCGTGCGTGCGTGCGTGCGTGCGTGCGTGCGTGCGTGCGTGCGTGCGTGCGTGCGTGCGTGCGTGCGTGCGAGCGAGCGAGCGAGCGAGCGAGCGTGCCGGCGCGTGCGTGCGTGCGTGCGTGCGTGCGTGCGTGCGTGCGCGCGCGCGCGCGCGCGTGCGTGCGTGCGTGCGTGCGTGCGTCCGTGCGTGCGTGCCGGCGTGTGCGTGCGTCCCGGTGCGTTCGTGCGTCCGTGGCACACGCATGCTCACTTTTAGAAGCTCTTGCATAAGCCACTGGGAATGAAACCAAAATCAATCTGTCGACAGCCAAGCAGAAAGTTAGGGCAAAGACCATTCTGATGGGAAAGTATATGGGCGCAACCCGGAACGCGCAATCGTACTTTGTGCCTACAATAGGAGGCCGATTGGATATAACGGATGCGATTTGCGCAATGGCCCACAGCATGCCTGTCAAGCTGACTATCATATCGCAGAGCGATAAGCAACAAATCAAAAACCTGAAATTGGAAGAAGCTACGTTTCCAAAGCTGCAACAGTGTCAATGATGTCAGTCTGCAGTTGCACCTACGTGTAACTGGGGGGGGGCCTCTGTTTTTCCAACACACAGCCCCTGACTTCCCAGATTTTTCCCAAAGGATTTTCACTCTGTCTAAAACGATAAAACTGTTGGTGTTTTTAGTTTTTTTTAGTGTTACATAGCCATAAAACAGCTAAGTATCACTATTAAGTGACTATTTTGACCCATTTTTGACCAAAAAGTACCTACCAGTGTAATTCAAAAAATGGTCGGCTACCCCCCACAAAAAATGGTCGGCTACCCCCCACAAAAAATGGTCGGCTACACGGCTACCGGCTAAAATGGGTCGGTGTAAAATGGTACGGCTAAAATGGTCGTCTGGAGACTCCCCCCCTGTTCCAGACCTGCTTACAGGTACGAGTCTGCACAGCGCGTAAAATTGGTGACGAAGCTCTTTTAGCTTACAATTGGAGTTGTCACAGGGAAAAATTTAAACAGGGGGTAGGACCACGTTTGCGGCAGCCCCCCCCCCCGGTTGCGTGCGCTACTGCGCCCTTATCTGCGCCCTACTGCGCCCTTAACTATCGCCCTTATCAACAGATCAAAATCTGAGAAATATGAGCGTCTCAGTGTTTCGCAGAACCCAGTTTGAAAATCACGATTCTAGACCTTTTACGCCTCACCAAGTGGTCGTTTTGAGTTGCTTGGTTCGATGGACCGTTGCCAACACCAAGGCGTTACCCACAACCGCGATGATCTGCAGCGCGAGCGAGACGCAGTTCGCTGCCACGTTCGATTTGACAATGGCCAGGGAGGTCAGTTCGATTTTTGTTAGATTCCGCATGGTTCGCGGGTCAAACTTCGACACGTCGTTTGAATGAGGCGCATTTGGTTTGATTGGTTCAAAAGAGACACAACGGTGGACGGGCAGGTGGTACGGATTCAAGTGCTGCCAAATAAAGCCAGATAGGCAGTTTCAGTTTGCACCTGTATGGAGACTTTAATGGGTTTTCGGTCACTCGACAAGGTACAGTAAGAGGAACTAATCTTGAGAGCGAGTGGCTAGGTGGTCGTGGTCGGCGCGCTCGTGGTCGGGGGTTCAACTCCCTTCCACCGAGGTCACTGAGTCATTAATCCTTTTGGCCAGAAGGATGAACGCTCTCTCTCCTCGATTTGTTGTAGGGTGGCTGCTGGGCTTAGGCCTGAAGTCCTTGCCAGGTGGGCGGCCCACCTTCCCTCGCGGGAGAAGAACGCCGCTGTGATACTGACCTTCGTGATTGTTTACGGCCTGTTGCTGTGTGCTGTCAAAATATAATTTAAATAAAATTTTTATATGGTACCTCCAGTTGTGGTGCTTGCGAATACGGCCGGGGTGGGCGCTTACGATTTGGCCTTTGATATAGGCGCCTATCGTAGGGCGGGAGGGGGGTGCGCTTTTCCTGAGAGGGGCGTATTACGGTATTCACAATTGCGCGACATTTTAGCCGACGAGTCGTATGGAATTGTGTCGCCTCTTCTAATCCAAAAGTTAAAGTTCTAATTAGTGTCGCCTTCTAATTAGTGTAGCTTGCGGTTCGGTCAAACCTTTCAACTTTCGTGCTTGAGACCCTTGCTCAACCGCTGGGCGTTCTTGTTGGAAAGGGCAACGCTAGAAGGCCGTGAATCGCCCATACAGAGCATGCACATCCCATGGCGCATAATTAGGCACTCGTGCCGCCAATGACATTCGGAAATTGGAAGTATGCCAACTACGTGCAACTACAGTCGATGCATTGCAATCGAACCCAAAACCGTGCGCGAAAGAGGCCGACTCTCTACCACTGGGCCATCTGCTGCCCTAAACCTGCGTAGGCAAAAAATCTGCGCATATGTATGTACATCCAATCGATATTCATTTTATTGCACCACATCACTGCTCCTCAGGGCAACCTCACAAAACAAAGACAACTTTTCTAAGCAAAAATGTCCAGTGATTTCAGTTCGACGTTGTAAAGTTTTGCATCTCAATTTCGCTGCCTTCGATTTTTGCTTTCGAATTGACAAGTCAGACAAAGAGGGTGCACGCAGGTGTTATCCGTTCGTTTGTTTGTTTTTTTTTTTGAACTTTGAGACCAAAGTCTCAGACGAGAGAGGCACCGCATGGGTCCTTGGTTACCTCTGCCTTCTACAAGACCGATGAGAACAGCGATCAGGGGGCACAGTTTTGGCGTGAGCCCCTTGCCCAAGGGGGTTATACTGTTTTTTGGCAGTCTTGCCGCGCTGAGGATTGAACTCCGCACCTTGCGGTTTGGAACTAGTGATGGCAATTTTGACGTTTCTCGTTTTTAGGTAGGTAGGTTAGGAAAAACTGGCCGCAAAAAGGCCTTAGGTAGGTTAGGTTAGGTAAGCTAGATCTTTCTGCTAGGTAGGTAGGTAAGCGGGCAAATTCTTTAGGTTATAGGTAGGTAACTTAGGTAACTCCAAGCTGTCAAGTGTCAGGCAATTTTTCCTGCATGTAGTGTAAACCTCCGAGCTGAGCTTGCCAGCACTATGCAGTGAACTTATCTTTACCCTGGACAGTATTAGAGGAGGTTTTAAGAGTATCAGCTTTAAACTTTGAAAGTGTTCACCACATTTAGAATGCAACCGTTAAGCTTGCCCACAGTACAATGATTTCAGGCGCTTCTTTTGAAGTTGGCTGGCTGTTTGCTGTTATCATCCGGTGAATGAAACAAATCTTATTAATTAATGAGTATAGGCAGTGCTTACCAAGTGCATGCAAATGTGCACTTCCTGCTTCATGTGTGCAATGCACATACGGTACATTTCATAGCATAACCTACTAATGTTCTTCGCCCTTTCTGCAATGCCACATTTTTAGAGAACAGCCCATTGGGACTCTGAGCATGTGTACACGCACGCACTCACGCCTCACTCACGCACGCACACACGCACGCACGCACACGCGCTCGCTCGCTCGCGCGCACGCAAGCACGCACACCTCGCGACTTAGCGCCGCGCTAGCACTGTACTGTACCATCTAATCACGTCAAGTTTGAGGGTCTGGTCTCGAGTCACCCACCCGCCCGCCAACCGATTCAGTAGGTGTTCTTGAGGAGCATTCGCAAAGTAAAATAAATTACCTTATGTACCTTATGTACCTAAATTACGCAAAGTAAAGTAAATTACCTAGGCCAAAAAAGGCTAGGTAACCTACTAGGTAGGTAACCTAGCTAGGTAGGTTGCCATCACTATTTGGAACCAACGCCTTAGCCCAACTGCGCAAACAGCCGTTAGGTTATTGAAAGTTAGGGGCATCATCCGGCGTGTGATCCAGGCTCGATTGACTATGAAGAACAACTCTTGCGCCGAAAACACCTGCGAACTGCGGAAGTCCCGAGTATACCTTCCTGAGCTGAGCTGAGCAAGAAGGCCAACTCGCCTTGCCTGCATTACGTGTTGTACATTCACTGTACAATCAATCAATCTGTATCTATCAATCCGTTTTGTTGATGGCCCAGCCGACACAGTTCAAGGAACGTGTACGCGGTAGTACAGGGGCGGTGCATGATCGACGCGTACGTACGGATGACCCGCTACCGCTATGTCCACTCCGCCCACTCCCTTGCTCTCGCTCGTCCACGGCACGCCGCTCTTCGACGCCGCCCCCCCCCCCCCGTCGGCGTCTGAGCGACGTCGCGGAGAACGAAAAAAAATGCACGTTGGAGTCCTGATTTCGCCTGCCGACGTGCCCGATATGGCGCGTCGGCCCGCAACCCCAAGATTGTCAATTCGACTTAGGAGAACGTCACCGCACACACGGCCCCTCCCGCCTCTGCGGTCGTTTGTCGTTTGCTGATGCAAATTAACGACGCCGCTTTCTGCTGACGTATTCCCGACGCTTTCTTGATCGAGTTCGTGAGAAGGGGACATCGACAAACGAGAATGGACGTGATGGTCGAGTCGGCGGGCTCGACCTCGCCGGCCGATCTACGCTTCACTGAGGACATCAGTCACGTCAGTTTGGGCCCGTCGCGCGTGGATTGCATATACATAGGTTGGGGGGGGGGGTATATGGGGGATCATGCTGATTCTTTTTCCGATTTTTGCCATGTGTTGGTGCTGCGTGACGCTTCCTCAGGGCATAAGCGCCCCCTCCCCTACGATCCATGTATTTTAAAACGAGCATTTTCAAACAATATTACCGATTCGACGGTGCGCAAGTGAGCGTGGTGGTGGTGACCTTTCAGAAAATGCGC
>JASAMY010003834.1:0-18321 GCA_030248085.1 Paralinhomoeus sp. GSCO2_6 | reverse complement strand
AATCCACCATCCAATGACCACCTACCGGGATCCAGCAAGGATCGTTTGTCGTCGGCTTGCAGGAGGATGTTGGATTCGTCGTCGTCGCTGTCGGCTGTTGCGCGTACCCGAGAATTCGTTGTACTGGATTGTCGCCGTCGCGCCGCCGTGCATGCGATGCCGTAGACGTTTTGTGCGGGCATCCAGTTCGAACAATTAAAGGAAATCGCAGGCGCGGAAAAGGCGGGGCCGCTGCGCGGGAGGATGTGACGCTCTCGTTCGAGCCCACTTCTTCAAGAAGAGGAGGATCAATTAAGGGTATGCCTCATTTCTCGTTTACGTGTTAAGCCGCGATGTTGCAGTGATCAACTTTAGTTCGTTGATAATAAATGAATAAAGACCATAACCAAAACCAAGGAACCATGCTCACGATTCGGCAATTTTGTTAGTTATTATTACTCAAAAAAATTAAAACCAGCACCCTTTCACACCACCCATCTCTGTCATTACCATTTATTTTAGATCAGTCCATACCGCACCTTAAAACCATTTGTGTATGCGGATCGTGATCAGTGAGGACGCGCGTGTAGCGGATGGACCGGCTCCCATCTCGCCTCATTCTTTCCTCTCCTGTATTTACCGCAATAAAGCACTGCTCCCTATACGTGTCCGCGTGGCGAGGTGTGCGTGCGTGCGTGTGTGTGTGTGCGTCTGTGCGCTGCGTGCGCGCGCGCGCGTGCGTGCGTGCGTGCGCGCGCGTTACAGGCCCGCCACCACGCCTGGGCAGCCCGTCTCTGAACTGCAAACCACGTGGGATCAGTCATGCGGCAGATGTGAAATCAGGGCGTTCCAGTCCCAGTTAGGTCTATCTGTATGTGCCTCTTCACTTATACACAAACAAAAAAAAAAAAAAACGGTTCTCTGAATATGTGACGTGTTGCTGCGTTTGGTTCGTGTTTTTCTTATAGGCAGTTTGTTCAAACTGAGAGTTATCAGCTGAAAGCACAAAGCGGTGATAAATGAGGCATGCCTTAATCCACAACCCCTCTTTTTCAAACTGGGCTCCAACAAAAGAGCGTCACATATTCACCTTTGCAGGCCGCCTGCAAATTTTTCTTATGATTTCAAACTGGACTTCAACAAGAAGATGTCTTTGCAGCCCCCTGCAATTTTTCCTTAATACAGTGTTTTTTCGAAAGACGAAGGGGTTTTCGGTGTTAATGAGAAGCATGGCGCACAAAAAAATGTATGCTCCCACGCTTGACACACCACCCACGCTTGCACGCACGCTTGCACGCACGCACGCACGCATTCACGCGCGCACGCACGCACGCACATATGCACACAGACGTTCACTGACATAGGTTCACACACAATGTACCTGTGACTGAATCGAACAAGGCAAAATTGAAGTAAAGCAAAGTACCAACAGCCTAGCAGACATACATGCGTGCATGCACATGCAGGGAGAAAATATTGCTGTGTCAGAGCACAGTGATGTAAAAGTACGCAAGTGATCACCATTAGTGATGGCAATTTTGACGTTTTTCATTTTTAGGTAGGTAGGTTAGGTAAAACTGGCCACAAAAAGGCCTTAGGTAGGTTAGGTTAGGTAAGCTAGATCTTTCTGCTAGGTAGGTAGGTAATTGGGCAAATTTTTCAAGGTTATAGGTAGGTAACTTAGGTAACCCCGTAGTCAAGTGTTATAAATATTGCATGCATGTACAGTGTAAACCTCCGAGCTGTGCTTGTCAACACTATGCATTGAACTTATCTTTGCCTGGAGACATATTAGAGGAGGTTTTAAGAGTCTTACTTTAAACTTTTAAAGTGTTCACCAAATTTAAAATGCAACAGTCAAGCTTGCCCAATATTTTACATTTATTTCAGGCGCTTAGCTTGAAGTTGGCTGGCTGTTTGCCGTTATCATCCTGGGAATGAAACACATCTAATTAATTAATGAAGCTAGCAGTGCTTACCCCAAGTGCACGCAAATGTGCACATCCTACTTCATGTACTTCAAATGCATGGACACTAGGGATGAGCACTGGCCTGAAGATCTCGGCCCTTAGCCCGGCCCACCACAGAGTCCGGCCCATCCCTGGCCCAGCCCACGCGTCAAAAACCAGGCCCAGGCCGGGCCCGGCCCATCCAACTGCTCAAATTCCAGGCCCGGCCCGGCCCGGCCCATCCCAAGAAATAAGTACAGTGGTGCACTAAAATAAGTTGTACATGTACGTACGCCAGTTCGCGTTTTTTCACTACACATACACAGAGAATGGCGCTTCTGGCTTTACAGCTTCCAACCATTTTTTTGGCCTCAAGATTGACCGTGTTTGTCAATTGAAGTTGGCCGCTCACAAAGGGTTTGTTGAGAAAAAAAGGCGCTGCCCATGTCTGATGTATTATCTATCGTCGCCAAGCCAGTGATGTAGAGGCGGCGCCTGGAGGGCGCCGAGCTGGCAGTCGTCACGAGCGCCTTGCTCGCGATGGACGTGAGGCTGGGCTAGCGCCAGATGCTCATGCCTTTTAGTACTACGTCGTCGTCGTCGCTTCACGTCTGTTGTCTGCTCGTCTGTGCCTCACGGTCTAAGGGCCGTGACGACAACGAAAACGGCAACGGCGACGACGACGGCAACGTCGCGACCAACGCGCTAGATTAACAGTGAGACGACGCCGTCACGACGAACTTTTAGGCGCACTCGCGTCCTTAATGCCTCCTTTCTGCTGAATAGTCGCCGTTACTTACAATATGCATAACATACAATGTAGATTCCTATGTTTCAGCCAGGAACGTCCGGCCCGGCCCGGCCCGGCCCACACCCCCAAAACGCAGGCCCGGCCCGGCCCGGCCCACAGGATGGGCCTGCGATCGGCCCAGCCCGGCCCATGGGCCGGGCTGGGCCGGGCCGGGCCGGGCCGGCCCAGCCCATGCTCATCCCTAATGGACACGCAGCTGAACAATGCAAGAAAAATGCGTGAATTTAAGGGTGCGTGAGAGTTGAAAATCAGCGAAAAACCGGCAGTTTTGACAGATGAGATTTGCATTGGCATTATGTTTGGTTGAAAGTATAGCCCCCCCCCAATGGAGTCCGGGAGAGGTTGAGAATATGGTGGTGCCCCGGGGCGGCACTATTGGAGGATGTACGGTAGTTCATTTACAAAGGGATCCAGCGGGACCAGACCAGTACCATTCATCCGGAATGGCGGCATATCCGTACTAGACACTAGGGATGGGCATGGGCTGGGCCGGCCCGGGGATGGGCCGGCGGGGGGCGCCCGGCCCGGGCCGGGGGCGGGCAGGGGGGGACCATCCTGTGGGCCGGGCCGGGCCGGGCCTGCGTTTTGGGGGTGTGGGCCGGGCCGGGGCGGGGCCGGACGTTCCTTGCTGAAACATAGGAATCTACATTGTATGTTATGCATATTGTAAGTAACGGCGACTATTCAGCAGAAAAGGAGGCATTAAGGACGCGAGTGCGCCTAAAAGTTCGTCGTGACGGCGTCGTCTCACTGTTAATCTAGCGCGTTGGTCGCGACGTTGCCGTCGTCGTCGCCGTTGCCGTTTTCGTTGTCGTCACGGCCCTTAGACCGTGAGGCACAGACGAGCAGACAACAGACGTGAAGCGACGACGACGACGTAGTACTAAAAGGCATGAGCATCTGGCGCTAGCCCAGCCTCACGTCCATCGCGAGCAAGGCGCTCGTGACGACTGCCAGCTCGGCGCCCTCCAGGCGCCGCCTCTACATCACTGGCTTGGCGACGATAGATAATACATCAGACATGGGCAGCGCCTTTTTTTTTCTCAACAAACCCTTTGTGAGCGGCCAACTTCAATTGACAAACACGGTCAATCTTGAGGCCAAAAAATGGTTGGAAGCTGTAAAGCCAGAAGCGCCATTCTCTGTGTATGTGTAGTGAAAAAACGCGAACTGGCGTACGTACATGTACAACTTATTTTAGTGCACCACTGTACTTATTTCTTGGGATGGGCCGGGCCGGGCCGGGCCTGGAATTTGAGCAGTTGGATGGGCCGGGCCGGGCCTGGGCCTGGTTTTTGACGCGTGGGCTGGGCCGGGATGGGCCGGACTATCTGGTGGGCCGGGCTGGGCCGAGATCTTCAGGCCCATGCTCATCCCTAGTGCACACGCATTTGAAGTACATGAAGTAGGATGTGCACATTTGCGTGCACTTAGTAAGCGCTGCCTACACTCATTAATTAATTAGATGTGTTTCATTCACAGGATGATAACGGCAAACAGCCAGCCAACTTCAAGCTAAGCGCCTGAAATCAATGTTAAATGTGGGCAAGCTTGACTGTTGCATTTTAAATTTGGTGAACACTTTAAAAGTTTAAACCTAAGACTCTTAAAACCTCCTCAATACTGTCCAGGGCAAAGATAAGTTCAAATGCATAGTGCTGACAAGCACAGCTTGGAGGTTTACACTGTAAATAGCATGCAATATTGCCTGACATTCTAGAGCTTGGGGTAATCTAAGTTATCTACCCAGAACCTAAAACAATATTGCCCAATTACCTACCTACCTAGCAGAAAGATCTAGCTTACCTAACCTAACCTACCTAAGGCCTTTTTGTGGCCAGTTTTACCTAACCTACCTACCTAAAAATGAAAAACGTCAAAATTGCCATCACTAATGGTGATCACTTCCATACTTTACATCACTGTGCTCTGACACAGCAATATAGCACAACTGCATGTGCATGCACGCATGTATGTCTGCTAGGCTGTTGGTACTTTGCTTTACTTCAATTTTGCCTTGTTCGATTCAGTCACAGGTACATTGTGTGTGAACCTATGTCAGTGAACGTCTGTGTGCATATGTGCGTGCGTGCGTGCGCGCGTGCATGCGTGCGTGCGTGCGTGCAAGCGTGCGTGCAAGCGTGCGTGCGTGCGAGCATGCGAGCGTGCGTTTGTGTGTGCGCCATGCTTGCTTGCGTTGAATTACAGAAACCCCTTCGTCTTTCGAAAAAACACTGTATTAAGGAAAAATTTGCAGGGGGCTGCAAAAAAAGGAGACACTCTATTGTTGAAATCCAGTTTAGAAAGAAGTGGTATTAAGGAAAAATTTGCAGGCGGCTGCAAAAAAAAGGTGATGTATGTGACGTTTCTTTGTTGGAGCCCAGTGTTGAAAAAGAGGGGTATCAATTAAGGCATGCCTCATTTATGTATAGCCACTTATGCTTTGCAGCTGATCCAACTTCAGTTTGAACAAACTGTGTACAAAAACCGAACCAAACGCAGCAACACGTCACATATTCGGCATTTTTTTGTGTTTGTGTGCATAGAAAGGAGCAGTGGCAATCATAGGACCTAACTTGGACTGGAACACCTAGGATTCACATATGCCGCATGACTAAATGCCACGTGGTTGCAAGACAGGCAGGAAGGACCCCAGGGTCTTGCACATGGACCACTATGCAGACGTACGCACGCACGCACGCACGCACGCACGACGCACGCACGCAAGCACGCACGAACGCACGCACGCACGCACGCACGCACGTACGCACGCAAACACGTTGTATAGGAGCAGGGCGATCTTGGGTAAATGCCAAAAAGGAAATGACGAATGGAGCCAGTACCATATGTATACCTACACATCACTAACTGAACTGTAGTGGCAATCCACATCTCACAAATGTTAGCAAGGTGCCAATTATTTATGTAGGAACTTTGGCTGTGCCAGGTCGATGGTAATGACCAGAGATAGATGAGATGTGAAAGGATTGCTGTTGCATTTTGGGTGAGTGAGATAGCTCACACAAAAAAATGCCGAATATGTGACGTGTTGCTGCGTTTGGTTCGGTTTTTATACACAGTTTGTTCAACAAACTGAAGTTGATCAGCTGCAAAGCATAAGTGGCTATACATAAATGAGGCATGCCTTAATTGATACCCCTCTTTTTCAAACTGGGCTCCAACAAAAGAGCGTCACATATTCACCTTTTTTTGCAGCCGCCTGCAAATTTTTCCTTAATACAGTGTTTTTTCGTAAGACAAACATCGATGCGCAAAACCTATACAGGCACACGCATGCACGCACGCACACATGCATGCACGTACGCACGCAGGCACGCACGCACACATGCATGCACGTATGCACGCACGCATGCACCACATATGTACCATGTATGACATATGTAGCATGCTTGGTCAACTCCCTCAGTGCAGTAGGAGACACTCATCGTATAGAATGTGAGCATGTGGATTGAAAATAGGTACGAATGTATTTTTCATTGACCAAAGTTGTGCACAACTAATTGTCATGCAAATGATACAAAGCAGGATGACCTATCAGCAAATGGCACAGCATGCAGAAAACTACAAACAGAAGCCACTGCGGATAATTGTGTGTGTGTGCGAGTGCGTGCGTGCGTGCACGGGCAGTTGTGCTATATTGCTGCATCATAGCGTAGTGATGTAAAGAATGAAAATGATCGCTATGACTAGGCGGTCAACTTTTGTGTTTTAGCTGAAGTGATGCGATGTACCCACATCCAGTTATTTTTTGAAGCAGCCGATTTGATGGTGTGCGTGCGTGCGTGCACATCTGCAGTGCCATATTGGTTCGTCGGAGCATAGTGGTGTAAAGAATCAAAATAATCTACACGTGCAGGCGGTCAACTTCCGTGTTTCAGCCAAAGTGATCCGACCTACCCATATCGATATTTATCGATTATTCCGGATGTGAAAATATTTTGGTGCGTCGGATCGTGTTGACTTCAAGGAATGAAATGTTCGCCATCGAAGGGCAATCAACTTTATTATTGATGTTAATGCCCTCCGACGTAACCACACCGAAATATCGCTATTTTTCGTTTTCAGTATAATGGGGAGAGGCATTTTCGTGCGTTCAATTTGGTCCAATTGTCAAAAGGGGTCTATTCCAGGTCATGCCGAACAACTTTGTCCTTTATAGCAAAGCTCTGTGATAAGCCGTTAGCGCGCCTATTAAGGACAAACTTTTTGGCCGATATTTTTAATTGCTAATAACTCATTATCGGGGGCGAAGTTTTAGGTTCAGTGACTTGGCATAAACTTTCCATAAGCAACTATACAAGAAAATCAAAAAAAAATTGGGGGTTAATTAGGCACTTTTTTGAGATTTACTCTTGGTAGAAACCACCCCAAAAAAACGACTATGTCCGAAAAAACGCATAAAATCGGCGATATCTCGAGTTTGGTGGGACGCAGAGACGATTCCTTTGGTACGCAAAATTGCCATCATGGGTCGCTTACACATGCCAAGTTTCATTCCAATTGCCCACGGCACTAGCGAGTGGCGCTCCAAAAACTGGGAGGAGAACACGAAAAAAAAAAAGACACTTTTCGGAAACATTTTCGGGCGTACCCCTTTAACGCGCAGCAATACTGCAACGCGCTGTGGCACGTACGGTCCCCCGATGAGTGCGCTTCTTTTGACCCATAACGCGCCAAAATCGGTTCAGCCAATCAAAAGTTATAGGCGATCAAAAATCCGAATTCTCGCGCGCGCAAGTCGTCACATATTAGGGTTGTACGCTGACGCGTACACCCTGATTAAGGCATATACCCCCACTGATTTCTAGCCACTTTCGCATTGCAGCTGATCAACTCCACTTTGAACAAAGCATGTATAAAATCCGAACCAAGCACAGCAACAAGTCACATATTCAGCGATTTTTGTGCGAGCCATCTCACTCAGCCAAGCCAAAACGACGCAAACGTCCATCAACTCATATCTCATCTCTCTCAGACATTGTCATTACCCATGTCCATGGACCTGAAACAGCTAAAGTTCCTGCCGAATCAATTGGTCCCCTGCTAAAACTTTTGCAATGTTGGTTGTTGATGATGTACAGTTGGTGATGTCGATGTGTAGGCAAGAGGCACATATACGTTACAATCCTGCTCCATTCCCTTCCGGCATTCCACCCAACGATGAACTGTTTGTATAACATTTGTGTAGTGACCCTAATGCTTGCATGAGTGCTGCGTGCGTGCGTGCGTGCGTGCGTGCTTGCGTGCGTGCGTGCGTGCGTGCGTGTGTCTGTGCACGTGTACATGCGTGTGTGCGTGCGTGCATGCGTACGTGCGTGTGCATGGGGTTCCATAAAGCGTGTGCTAATTTCTCGCACTCAATCTATGTAAATGTCAGTCAGTTCCAGTTGCCGCAATTTTTGCTGCACATTTCCTTCCATTGCAAGCGAACACAAAAATCGCCGAATATGTGACTTGTTGCTGTGCTTGGTTCGGATTTTATACATGGTTTGTTCAAAGTGGAGTTGATCAGCTGCAATGCGAAAGTGGCTAGAAATCAGTGGGGGTATATGCCTTAATACCACTTCTTTTCAAACTGGACTTCAACAATAGAGTGTCACATATTCTCCTTTTTTTGCAGCTCCCTGCAAATTTTTCCTTAATAGAAATTCATTGATGCGTCCTAAAAGCATCCAGACTGCCCCCTCCCCGCCCTAATGTGGGGCCAAATGCGCCCACACTGCCTTATGGCACCATGGCTCCGTGTAGCGTGGTAGCGAGCGAAGGGGAGTGGGTGGCTGGCTGGACCGACGCCCGTACTGGCGAACGCACGAGCATAGCACTAACCTAGGAAAATAACGCGGCAGAAACTTTCAAAATTGACCCAGAAATTTTTGCTCCCGGACCGAGAAATTTCGTCCCAGATTGGAACACATCCTAGTCTAGATTTGACCCAGAAATTTTGCTCCCAGACACAGAAATGTTCCTCCCGGACTGGGCCCTATCCTTAAGCATGTGTTTTCCCAGAAATTTTGCTTGGGTACGCAGATATTTTGGTCCCAAAAAAAATTTCCTCCTAGATTGGGCCGTATCCTTAAGCATGTGTTTTCACAGAAATGTTGCTCGAGGACACAGAAATTTTATTTTTTTTCATAAATTTTTTAGAATAAATCTAAAAAATCTCCAAATTGGTCCCAAAAATGCTCAACAAAAAATTTCGGCCCGATCCGTCAAGCCGTAAACGAGAACCGGTCAACAGACGGACCGACGAACGGACGACATTCCATGATTATCCCCTCACATTACGGCAAGAAAACATGCTCTATAACTAAGCTCGCGTTCAATAGGTGCACTTTTACTTTGTATACCATGGTCAGAGTAGCAGCGTTTGGCACTTGGCAGTAGAGTGTGCCATTTTCCGCAGTGCTATATGTAGGCACATGTATTTACCGCGTGCCAAAGCGTGCTTTCGTTGACGCTTTGCGTCCCATGATTTGCCCCACCCCCAACTTTCAATTACCCCCCCCCCCCCTAAAACAATTAGGTAGCCCGTCGCCAATCAACGGTTCCACGCGTACGCTCAGGTATCGAAATGTTTCAAAATGGTCTAATCAGAAGCGTTGAAGTACAAATTCCGCATTACCGAAAGAATGTGTAGAGAATTAAACGACACTGTGTACTGTTTGTACTGATCGTCACTGGGTGTTGCAAATAAAAATTGCAATGTATACCCAGTTGTGTATGCCACGCCCCAGTGAAGCTTGCACGTGTGCATCCCATCACCATTTAACAGCGAACAAGACGTATTTTATCAGTCAATCGATGGATTCCTAGGTTGTATCATCTCAGGTCCAATTCTAGGCATTCTCCAGGCTTCTCCAGCTAGGGTCCTAGGCATCAGTGAACTTACACATATCCACGCAGTTGGCTTCCGAATCCCCGCAGGGGACGAATTCGTAGGTTGAGCCTCTTAGAAGGAGCTTTACGTCCTTGCTCATTTTCACCGTGCCTTCCGGTAGCTGAAACAGGCGTCAGCGAAAGCTGCCTTTGGTTTGTGTGCGTGCGTGCGTGCGTGCGTGCGTGCGTGCGTGCGTGCGTGCGTGCGTGCGTGCGCGTGCGTGCGTGCGTGCGTGCTTGCCTGCGTGCGTGCTTGCCTGCGTGCGTGCGTGCGTGCGTGCGTGCGTGCGTGCGAGCGCGCGTGCGTGCGAGCGTGCGCGCGTGCGTGCTTGCGTGCGTGCGTGCGTGCGTGCGTGCGTGCGTGCGTGCGTGCTTGCGTGTCGCACACGTTCGTACCGGGATAACTATGGCCACTTGCTGGTTAGGATCTTTCGAGAACATTGCGTACTCTCCAGCCTTGTCGTCTTGTCCAAAGGTCACCGTCACGCCAGGACCGTACTGGATGTTGGTAATCTGAAAGTGGACAGTGGAATCGACAACCTTATACTTGGGAACTGTGCGCCTACGCATTCTTGGACACGAAAATGGTTTTGACAGTGGAAACATTGTGTTTTGTCCGCGCTCGCAACATCCAATCGCCCTTCAAAATGTAGGTAGTACAAAATAGTAAGCGCATCCCCCCACTCCCACAGGACATCCTAAATGTTACATAAGCGTCGTGTGCGCTTATCATAGGTTTTGCGGTATAATGACATTCCCCACCCCTGCACTGAGCGGCACTTTTCTGAGGCGCATATCATGCGTTTTACGGTATGCGCCACGCTAACTGCCGTATCCACGACGCAAAATCTCAACACACGTCAACACTAAACTCATGACGCAAAGGTATTTCAACTCACAAATTCCTTGACTCGGTGTTGGTACATGGCACGGTCGAAAACGCACACATTATCCTCCATTTGGAAGTGCGCTTGCGCAGCGCTCGCCAACGCTGCAGCAACGAATACGCAAATTAGGTTCGACGACATACTTTCCGGTTTTTAGGGGGTTACTGTATTCCGTTGATAAAGTGGGCAATACCAATAGATCTGATTGTGTATAGCGAGGGAATGGATATTCCCGGCTATTCTGTGCAATATAAACGTTTTGGGAAACTTTCACTTTCTCAGTTCTGGCAGTTGAGCAAGCGATGCGCGCCAATGGATTGGTAAATCGCAAAGCGATCAAGAATGGTTAGGTAGGTATATTTAAACTCTCAAAGACACTTCGGCTCATCCAGCCGCCGCACAATGCTGCTGCGATCTCAGGAATTCAAAAGGCTGCTCTATTTTCGTGCGGGAACAATGCTGGACGGAGCGGCTGTTATTGAAGCGGCGCAGAAGTCGATCCGGCTTTGATTCTCTCTCGCACGTTCCTTCCCTCTCGGCGGCTGCTAGTGCCACCCCACTGTACATAGTGTACAGATTGTACAGCTCAGTTCGTAGGCTGACACACTCACTGCACAGTAGAGAACGAAACGGGCCTGGAGATTCAGGCCCGGCAGGGCTCGCTCACCACCCAGGCCCGGCCCGGCCCAGCCCGCACCTCCCAAATTGTAGGCCCATGCCCGGCCCGGCCTAACATCAAACGGCTCAGGCCCGGCCCGGCCCGGCCCGAAATTTCGTGCAGTATAATTCCGTTGTGAGGCGGCTCATGCAAACACGCATCACAATGAGGCAAAAAGACGATTTCGCGGTTCCTGCTAAATAAATCAATGAGCTGCTCAACTAACGATGCAATCAGGGTGTACGCGGCAGCGTACAACCCTAATATGTGAGCACTTCCTCAATGCGGTTTGTTGAATTTTCAGTCGCTTATAACTCTTGATTGCCTGAACGGATTGTGGCGAATGATAGCTCAAAAGAACCGCCTTCTAGACCGGAATCGAATGAGCCGTCCCGCGTTTTGGTACTCGAACGCGTTGAGACAAATTGTACAAAAATGTTCCAAAAAAGTGGTGTTTTTTTTTTTTCATGTTCTGCACACACTTTTAGGGTCGCCGCTCTGGAACGCTACTGTTGATTGGGACGAAACTTGGCGTGAGCACGTAGTATATGATGGCAATTTTGTGCCCCAAGGTAAATTTATCTAGGTGCTTCGGATCTTTAGTTATGGCCGATTTGGTCATTTTTCGAAACAGTCGTTTTATTTTGGCCAAAACCCGACAAGAGTAAAAGTCGAAAAAAAGCCGAGTAAACCCCCAAATGTTTTTTTGATATTCGTGAACAGCTTTACAAAGAATGTCTGGGGCGCTTGCATGACATTTGAAATTCTCACCACATAATGAGATATTGGCAACCAAAATTTCGGCAAATCCGACCAAAAAAAGTTTGTGACCTATAGGCGCTTCAACCGTTCGTGATACCGCTGTGCTGTAATGACACAAGTTATTCGTCCGGACTTGGAATAGGTTACTTTCGACAAATGGGAGCGCTCCGATGCCCGTGTCTCTGTCAGCCCTCTTCGAAAGGCCATTTTTTAGGTGTTTTGTTCCAAAAGTTTGTTAGCTATAGACGCTTCAACCGTTCGTCGCAGAGCTGTGCTGTAATGATGAAAGTTACTCGTCTGGACCTGTAATAGGTCACTTTCGAGAATGGGAGCGCTCCGATTTCCATGTTTCGCAGCTCGACCCTCTTGGCGCACCCCCATTTTGGGCAAATTATTTGGGAACTATGATCGTGCATTATTTTTCATTTCCTGAACGAATTCTGGCGCGTGATAGCTCAAAAGAAGCGCATTCAAAGGGGGAATCGATTAAGTTATAACACGCTTCCATACGCTTGTGCATTACCGAGAAGTTTTTGGAGATGGCAGGACCCACTTTACATGACAAGCTTCTTGGTTCGTCGCCCACTCGCGCCTGCATCAATTGGACGGAAACCTCGCAGGTATCTATGCTCCACATCAAAAAATGAAATCGCCGGAGGGACTCTTGTTACATGCCAGCTATGGTTTACTGGGCACATTCTTCTTTTTACCATGTTCCCTAAATCAAGAGGTCGCTGGTTCGAATCTTAGTAACGCCTGCCTGTGCCTTTGCACGTGTCCCCTTGGAAAACCCATCAGCGTTGCTTTACTGCAGTGTCTCCAGTCCATTCCACATTTTTTGTCTCTTTTCTAGGTTCTTTTACCAGAATTTTGGTAATTTTTTGAGCTGGGAAAAATATTTATGGACGAATGCTCGCTACAGCCCCTGATACATGAAAATGACACATCTGCACACCCGCACGCACGCACGCGCGCGCACGCACGCACGCACGCACGCACGCACGCACGCACGCACGCACGCACGCACGTACGCACGCACGCACGCACGCACGCGCACGCACGCACGCACGCACACGCACGCACGCACGCACAATGTGTACAGTGGTACACGCTTTTCATAAGCTTTATGGTGCAACACTGAGCATGCGTCCGTTCTGGTCTGCTGCTGTGGGTTTGTATGTTTGTGCGTGCGTGAGTTTTTGATTAATCTTTCTTTTACGAAAAAACACTGTATTAAGGAAAATTTTGCAGGTGGCTGCAAAAAAAGGAGAATATGTGACGCTCCTTTAGGCCCAGTTTGAAAAAACGCGGTATTAAAAGTAGCCACTTCATCAGATGATCAACTTCAGTTTGGACAAACCGTGTATAATCGAACCAAGCGCAGCAACACGTCACATATTCGGCGTTTGTTGTGCGAGCCATCGCACACAGCCACAACACTACCACTATCAATCCACCCTCACAAACTCTTTCATCTCTCTGACGATGCGCATCATTCATTAGGCATCGTATGGATGGACAGGGCACACAGCCAAAGATTCTGCATAAATAATTTCGCTACCCTGCCCATCTTAAATTTTTAATATGTGGCTTGCCCTTACAGTAAGTGATATGCACCATCAATTCACGATCTTGAGTACCAAGTACATTGTATACCCTACATTCAATCTTCGATTCTCTTCATCTTTGTTCCGCTTCTGTTAGCCTGTGCCTATGGACGGACGGAACTGCCATCTGTAGACGTCCAGTCAAGGACAAGGCCCGCTCTCGTCTCTGAGTCCAAGGAATGGAAGGCCTCAGTCCTCATGCAGCCTGGACTGCCTTTCCAGTGATCCAAGCGAGCACAACAAACACCGAATATGTGACGTGTTGCTGCGCTTGGTTCGATTATACACGGTTTGTCCAAACTGAAGTTGATCATCTGATGAAGTGGCTACATTGAATACCGCGTTTTTTCAAACTAGGCCTAAACGAGCGTCACATATTCTCCTTTTTTTGCAGCCACCTGCAAAATTTTCCTTAATCACAAATTCGACTGCATCTCTTGTTGAGCAACGCACAAAGTGAAAACACTGCCAGACCCCTCCAAGCCTGATGGAACGTACAGTAGTGACTCTGGCAAGCGATTCTGGTGAGATTCGGCGTACGCACGCACAAGCGCACACAGGAGCGCACGCGATCACGCATGCACGCACGCACGCGATCACGCACGCACGCACGCGCGCACTCTGTAAGACCTTCACGTTTTATACGCAATTTTTTTTTTTGAAGTTCGAGACCGAAGTCCCAGGCGAGAGGGGGACCGCATGGGTCCTTGGGTATCTGCCTTCTACAAGACCGATGAGAACAGCGATCAGGGGGCACAGTTTTGGCGTGAGCCCCTTGCCTAAGGGGGTTTCTGTTATTCGGCAATCTTGCCACGCTGAGGATTGAACTCCGCACCTTGCAGTTTGGAGCCAACGCCTTAGCCCAACTGCGCAAACAGCCGCAAACACGAGAGATTGAATACACTGTAATGCAAGACCATGTTTGACTAGGTATGCGCATGATAGATATCAGCTCTTTGAGCTGCGCTTGATGTCGTCGATGGTGGGTACACTCTGATGGATATCTCACGCACGCAACTTTGAAAAACTATAGAATAAAAACAAATATTTGTAGAACGCATCATTTCCACGAAATGCTCAGGCCCGCCCCGGCCCGGCCCACCGCCCCAAAAAAGTAGGCCCAGGACTGGCCCGGCCCAACTGTCGGGCCTAGTTTGGCGGCCTGGCCCGGCCCGTTTCGTTCTCTACTGCACAGTGCGGCGCACACGCAGCCATATGGCCAATAGGTATTTTCACCGTTAGGTAGCCAAATTAGGTAGTAGTTTTTAGTCTGCAGAAAGGTCAAACGATGAAAAGAGATTATAAGCAGGCACGTCTGAAGACTCGCTTTTTCTAAGAACCAAGCTTTATCTTGCAATAGTGGCCAAATCCTCCAAATATTTTTTGATTTTGATAAAATTCAAGTCAAATGGGTAGGTTAAGGTGCAGATCAAGGAACTGGAACCGAAATTTCAAAAAAAAAAATTTAGTGGGAAAATATGGGAAAATGGCGGCTTTTTGCGTTTATTGCCCATAACTTTTGATTGCTGCGCTTGACGACGGATCTGGTGGCATTTTTGGATTCCTCGCAAAATTCTACATCGGATACAGTTGCAATTTCATTGTATTGACTTGCATTGTCAACTCTTTTTGACATGTAAAAGTTTTTGTTGTTCAAAAATTTAAGGCTTTTGAAGGCTAACTTTAGGCTTGTTCCAGAGAACACTTAGCGGGCTATGGCACGATTTAGCTGAACACATGGCACAAACAATCAGCGAAAAAAGGAAATTTCCAGTCAGGGGGGATGTCCCTTAGGGCAGCCCAAAGTTGGACACACATGAGTCCTAGCCTGTCTGACTGTTTTGTGAAAAATGGACGTATCTTCCAAACAGGGCTTCGGAGCACAATTCGGAGCACAGATTTGGGTTCCCCATGAAATTTAGCATATTGTGGTCCGTTTTTCGCGACATTTCTGTTTTCGAAATTGATTGCACTCTTATCTGTTACATTGACAATGGTTTTTAAAGGTGAGCATTCCAGTACTTTTGACAGGGATCATTCCGTATCCTTTCCAAAGAACACCCAACCGATTAGTGTGCACAAATACTAAATGTGTGCTGTAAACAATCAGTGCAAAGAAGAAAATTCCAGTCAGGGGAAGCCCTGCATATAGGTATGATGAAAGTTGGACAGACACTCTTACTGTTGTTGAAAAAAATCAATGTAACTTTGAAGTGTAGGATGCACAAATTCGGATTCCGTTTACTCAAACAATGGGGGATACTCACCAATCGCATGTCCCATGACCATAAACACATGACAATGATATATGATGGAAAGAACATCACTGAGCTTGAGAAAAGCAAATGTTAGCAAAATTGAAATTGACATACTGTAAACCATATGATTAGCCCCCCCCTGGGGCTAATTTTTTGGATCGAGATCTAGCAGTGTGTCTATGGGTAGGGGGGCTAATCATACGGGGGGGGGCTTATAAACTGGATGGGTGGGAAGCTTTGTGGGCAAAAATGCAAGTGGAGGCGATTTTTAAGAGAAAAAACGCTGCACACATACATTGGTGCCCTCTAACCCACTCTCACACAGTCCACATGTACATACATGTACATACATACACATACGCAAGCATACATGCTCCCAGACTGAGAAAATTTTGCCTTTCAGATGGTCCATTTTGGGAGCGGGCGTAATTATAGGGGGGGGGGGGGGTTATAAACTCAAAAGTGGTCTTAGGAGAGTGTATAATTATAGGGGGGGGCTAATTATAGGGGTGCTAATCATAGGGTTTACGGTACATAGAATAAAATCCTAAGCATTTCAGCAAAGACAACTCTCCTTTTTTGCAGTTTCTAAATAAAGACCTGTCTGTCCAACTTTTATCGGACCTATATGCAGGGCTTCCCTGGAATTGCACTGGAATTTTTTACTGCACTGGAATTTTTCTTCTTTGCACTGATTGTTTACAGCACACATTCAGTATTTGTGCACACTAATCCGTTGGGTGTTCTTTAGAAAGGATACGGAATGATTCCTGTCAAATGTACAGGAATGCTCACCATCAAAAGTCATAGTCAATGTAACAGATGGGAAATGCAATCAATTTCGGAAACGGAAATGTCGCGAAACGTAGACCAGAATATGCTAAATTTCATGGGGAACCCAAATCTGTGCTCCGAATTGTGCTCCGAAGCCCTGTTTGGAAGATACGTCCATTTTTCACAAAACAGTCAGACGGGCTAGGACTTATGTGTGTCCAACTTTGGGCTGCCCTAAGGGACATCCCCCTTTACTGGAAATTTCCTTTTTTGCGCTGATTGTTTGTGCCATGTGTTCAGCTAAATCGTGCCATAGCCCGCTAAGTGTTCTCTGAAACAAGCCTAAAGTTAGCCTTCAAAAGCCTTAAATTTTTGAACAACAAAAACTTTTACATGTCAAAAAGAGTTGACAATGCAAGTCAATACAATGAAATTGCAACTGTATCCGATGTAGAATTTTGCGAGGAATCCAAAAATGCCACCAGATCCGTCGTCAAGCGCAGCAATCAAAAGTTATGGGCAATAAACGCAAAAAAAACCGCCATTTTCCCATATTTTCCCACTAAATTTTTTTTTTTGAAATTTCGGTTCCAGTTCCTTGATCTGCACCTTAACCTACCCATTTGACTTGAATTTTATCAAAATCAAAAAATATTTGGGGGATTTGGCCACCCAATGCTTGGTCCTTAGAAAAAGCGAGTCTGAACACGCGCAACTCTGAGATTTATCCATCTCAGACGCAGAGGATTTATCCATCTCAAGGGAATTCAGAAAAGAACCACCTGTAGAATCCAGGCAAGGACAGAAGTGGAACCGTATGGTCCTTCCCTTGTCCCGATCAAGATTTCTGTTTAGCAGAAGGCCCTAGATGAGTGGAATGATTATCGCGACTTCTTTTCGCAATTGCAAATGATGTAGTGGACCGGAAACCGCTGGTCAGAGACCGACGTTGAGGCAAGGCGAGGAGCCGTTTCCAAAAGTCGTACGAAGCGCCACTGGCGGATCCAGGATTTTCTGACAGGGGGGGGGCAAGCTCAAATTTTTTTTCGGCTTAAATTTCGATAGGAGAGCTATATTTCGCGCTTTTGGCGCCGCAGCCCACTTTTTCGCATGTTTTTCAACACTTACAACAGGCAGTGGCGTTACAAAACACACATTTTGCATTTTTGCGGTTCTTTGGGTTATTTTTTGTAGAACACGTGAGACATTTTGTTCAAGTTTTCGAAATCGCGCCGCAGGCGAAAATTTTCAAAGGTTAACTGCCTCATTCCTCAGATTTCAAGGAATTTTGCATGAGTTGTGGCCAAAACTATGCACAAAAGCGCGCGCCGCAGGCGAACATTTTGATTTTCCAACCTACATCTGAGCATTATTTTATTGGTCAAAACAGTCACATTAGGTCAGCTTGCATCCCTTGCCCCCTTTACGTGCCTTACGTGCATCTCTACTTTGGATGGGCGAGCTCAACCAAAATATAGAGTCAAAACCATAGTCCAAACGCAGTCGTCCATACACTACAGCGCCGCAGGCAAACATTTTCCGGTTATAAGTGTGTAAATCTATGGGAAATATGCTAATATTAGCCCGATTCGTCCCTCTTCCCTCTCGTCTGGGCCCCTTCTGCCCCCTTTGCCTGCCCCCACGACGTCCTCTGCCCCCAACGACTGCCCCTGCCCCTTCTCTGCCCGCAGCGCCTGCCCCCGCTGCCCCCTTTGCCGACCACGACAGGTGGGGGCACG
>JASAMY010002070.1:0-18252 GCA_030248085.1 Paralinhomoeus sp. GSCO2_6 | reverse complement strand
GACACTTTGAAAAAAAAAATAAAATTTGAGCTGAGGGCATGGGGATGTAGGGTAGGGTAGGTCATGCACCCTGTGTTGGTCAAACCCCCCAACCCCCTCCATTCCAGAGATACAGGCAAAAATGTTCATAAAATTGCCGAAAATGTGGTTCTGCATAGGGTCGCACATTTTCGGATACCACTTCCCACTCGATGCAGCCACACTATAGGGGGGTATGCCATTGGGTAGGTGAGGGTTGGTGCTCGACCCACTCCAACCGCTGCCCTTCTCTGAGCTCCCACGATTTTGCTAGAGGGCAAAATCCACAGCAAGCAAGCTGCCCAAATTTTGAAAAATCGGCATTTCTACCCCCCAAAACATAAATGTCCCCTCCAGTTTCTACATATGTTAAACCGCTTTATATGACCATATATTGACAGTATATATGGTGTCAATATGGTGTCAATATATGGTGTCAATATATGGTATATATCGGTGTCAATATATGGTTATATAAAGCGGTTTAACATATGTAGAAACTGGAGGGGACATTTATGTTTTGGGGGGTAGAAATGCCGATTTTTCAAAATTTGGGCACCTTGCTTGCTGTGGATTTTGCCCTCTAGCAAAATCGTGGGAGCTCAGAGAAGGGCAGCGGTTGGAGTGGGTCCAGCAACAACCCTCACCTACCCAATGGCATACCCCCCTATAGGGTGGCTGCATCGAGTGGGAAGTGGTACCCGAAAATGTGCGACCCTATGCAGAACCACATTTTCGGCAATTTTATGAACATTTTTGCCTGTATCTCTGTAATGGAGGGGGGTTGGGGGGTTGACCAACACAGGGGTGCATGACCTACCCTACCCTACATCCCCATGCCCTCAGCTCAAATTTTTATTTTTTTCGATGTGTACCAAATTGGGGTCCATTTCCTACACTTTCTCAGACATTGACTCTCAACTTTTTGCGTAAACATGTACTTAAAACTAAAAAGGCTCAACACGTTGCCTGTAGCTGCAAGCCATGTGTGTGTAGGCCAAAAGTTGACCACAAATTCGCCACAGGGCGAAATGTTTGCATTTCGAAAAAAAATAGTCTTTTGAAGAGCAAAACATGGATGCACGGGGTTGGGGGTGAATCGTTGATCCCAAACGTCTTTTGGTACATCCTACTGAAACTACTCGCCCCTCCCCACCCCATACAATCGTCCTACCAAGCCCCCCTACCAAATTAAGAATTTGTACAACCCTGTATATTGCTTCCTTCAGTTTCAATTGCCTGTTGTGTCGCAAACTTTCGGAATCGCGGCTGCTGGACACTTCATTCTGTTACTGCAAGAGGTGTGAAACAGCAGCTGACTCAGCCGGTTTTATGTGGGACTTGAGTGCCCCAAGGGAGGCGTTTTGCTGTGTGGAAGTGCTGGAGGACAGGCACCCTCCAGAAGTTGGTAGTTCGACGACCTGGCGGATATCAAAAAGAGCTACCAAATTGGCAAAAAAATGGAAAATTTACCTCATGGTAAAAATTGCATTACGGAGGACGAAGAATGTGCGCAAGTCTGCCTCAGCCCTACAGTAAGATTTGCTTATTTCGCTCCCGTGAAGGTCCAGCATTGTTCTAGCTTGGTGGTGTTTCGGCCCTTATAAGACATATGGACCCACTCCAGTGTGGGCTTACCCCCCCCCCCCTCAAACCATACCGGTATCTGGGGGGGGGGCTTTGGGGGCATACCTGTAACTGGGGGGGGGGGGGGGGGGGTTTCCCTCCCCCACTTGCTGGTTTTGACCCTACCCACGCCCCCCCCAACCCTCCCCCCAGGTGCGTGCGAAACCCCACCCAACCCCCCCCCCAGACTTTTTGAAAACTTTCTACTACATACTATATTGCTAAATAAATGCACTTTGTACAGTGTTTTTGAGCAAGAATCGACCCAAAAGTGTCTAGTTTGCGTTATTTACAGTGTATTTCGGCTAAAAGTACCTATTTTCAGGCTTTTACAGTGTATTTTTGACTAAAATAGACCAAAAATTGCCCATTTTTTTCTGCCCAGACCCCCCCTCCTCCAGATTTTCACCCCACCCACCACCTCCCCCCCCAGAAAGTGCCCGAACCCTCCCCCCCAGGTCCAATTCCCGGTTACACCTATGTTTGGGGGCCCCACTATTTTTTCAACACTCCCAACACCCCCCCCCCCCAATTTTCCCAAGGGATTTTCACTCCGTCTAAAACGATAAGAGTGAGTAAATGTTGGTGTATTTCAGTGCTTTTCAGTGTTATATGACCATAAAACAGCTAAATAACACTCTAAAGTCTGTGTCAAATTCGTTGAGACTGGAGGTTTTTCTGGAAAATATCGAAGGTGCTTGAGAATTAATTAAGAACGTACTATATAGATGGATAGCCCCAGCTGGAGCTCCGATTTCTACTGACCCTTATTTGCAATTCGGAAACCACCCATCCCACAATTGCAACTGACACCAAAAAATCACCTTTTTTACTGGAAGGATCTAGCTTGCTGAAAATTGTATCGATCGAAAGGATCGATAGGTACCGACAGGGCCATCTTTCACTCCAAAAATGGTTCAAATCTAATCGTACGATCTTGAGATATGGCCAAAACAAAATTTCAAGAAACGTCAAAATAGCCAAAAACGCGATTTTCCAAAAATCTCGGGTCACTTTGTTAATATCTTGAGAACTGTACGCTGGATCGAAGTGTAATGTTTTGCTCGCATGTAGTCCAGACCAAGACCTTTCTGATGATATGCAAATTTTTGCTCTGACTCCTTCTGTGGCGCTATTACGGTGCGATTTCCATTTTTGGCCGCAACACTCACTAAATTCGATGCCATTTGGGTGTGCTTTGGTGGAACGGTCTGTAATTTGGCCACTATGTGCCCACGACCGCCATGCAAAAAGTATATTTTCAATTTTTTGATGGGACCTTTCCAAATAGTGCATTCCTATTGTCTTTCTGTCTGTGAGATTTTGTCATGTTGACTCACAACAGCTCTTTATTCTATCTTTGAGTGCACGCACAAGCAACTATGGCGCTATTTGCAACACATTGACTAATGGCTTGAATCTGGTGCTAGTAGAATGAGTCAACTCTAAAAGTCAAAAATGTGCGCTTGTCAACTCTAGAACTTTCTTAGCTTTTTCTCTAAACTGGAAGGTCCAATCAAAAAATTGAAAATGAACTTTCTGCGTGGTGGCCGTGGACACGGGTGACCAAATTTCAGACTATTCCACCAAAGCACACGAGAATGGCATCGAATTTAGTGAGCATTGTCCCCAAAAATGGAAATCGCACTGTAATAGCGCCACAGAAGGAGTCAGAGCAAAAATTTACATATCATTGGAAAGCATACCTGTAACTGGGGGGGGGGGTTGGGGGCCCCACACTATTTTTCCAACACCCACCAACTCCCCCCCAACCCTCCCCCCCAGAATTTTCCCAAGGGATTTTCACTCAGTCTAAAACGACAAAAGTGAGTAAATGTTGGTGTATTTCAGTGCTTTTCAGTGTTATATGACCATAAAACAGCTAAATAACACTGTTTAGACCCTATTTATACCCATTTTTGACCAAAAAGTACCAGTATAACTCAAAAAATGGCTGGCTGCCCCCAGTTTTTGCTCCAGCCACCCCCTTCCCCAAAAAGTGCCGTCTACCCCCCCCCCCCCCCCCCCACTCTTCCAGACCCGGTTACAGGTATGTTGGAAAGGTCTTGGTCTGGACTACATGCAAGCAAAGCATTCCATTTCGATCCGGTGTACGGTTCTCGAGATATTAACGAAGTGACCCGAAATTTGTGGAAAATCGCGTTTTTGGCCATTTTTGACATTTCTTGAAATTTTGTTTTAGCCATATCTCAAGATCGTACGATTTGATTTGAACCATTTTTGGAGTGAAAGATGGACCTGTCGGCATACCTGTAACTGGGGGGGGGGGGGCTTTGGGGCCCTGCAGAATTTTTCCAACACCCACCCAACTCCCCCCCCCCCCCCAACCCTCCCCCCTTAGAATTTTCCCAAGGGATTTTCACTCTGTCTAAAACGATAAAAGTGAGTAAATGTTGGTGTATTTCAGTGCTTTGCAGTGTTATATGACCATAAAACAGCTATATAACACTGTTTAGAGCCTATTTATACCGATTTTGACCAAAAGTGTAAGTATAAGTCAAAAAATGGCCAGCTACCCCCCACTTTTTGCTCCAGACACCCCACCCAAAATCGGCCAGCTACCCCCCCCCCCCACTCTTCGAGACCTGGTTACAGGTATGCCTCAAGCCCACACCTTTGGGCAGGGGGCAGGCATCAAGTGGGCTGACCTCATCGAGATTCAGCAACTCTGGGTCACTAAGTGTGACTCAAGGTCAGGGCAGGTCCCCTCCAGCAAATGTGTCCTTGTACCGCCCTGGTAGAGAGGCGTAGATCCAAATGGCCCCCCGCGAAACCACGTTTAGGTGTTAGAGGTGCTTGGACGAGCCACTGCTGAGCAGAAAGGAAAGTTACCTCCTGAGCAGTTCTACAACAGGTACTCCATGTTACGTGGTCTGTTCCGAATCCTGTTGACCTGTTTGCAGTGGATATATATTGGTAGTTGTCACGTGAAGTATGCATGCCTACACCCGAAATCCAACCTGTAACTTGGTCTGGCTGAGTGGGGGTGGCTAAATGTCCGTCCGAAGAGGGAGGGGGGGGGGTAGAGGCCCAGGATGGAAAGTGGTCTTTTGGTCATAAAGGTCAAAATATGGTTTACATGGTGGCGTTATTTAGCTGTTTTATGGCCATAAAACACTGAAAAGCACTCAAAATCAGTACCATCTCAGTTCTATCATTGTAGACTGGTTGGGAAATTTCTGTGAGTTTGGTTGGATGAAAAATTCTGGGTGGAACCTCCCCCCCCCCTTCGTCTAGTTACACGTTTTCCCAAAGTGATGCATGTATTAATTAATGGTTTGAACACACGAAACTAATCTCTCGCAATTGTTTTCTTCAGGTTTTATCGTAACCTGGCGTACAGGTCTTTTACGTATTGGGTCTACAAAAAGTTGGGCAGTGGCAAGCGTCTCGAAATTCCCTGCTGCGCCATAGCTGCGATTCGCAGACGCTTTCGAGGAGAAGGTGGCGAAAAAATTGTGGGATTCCAGAGTGGCGAGATTGACAGTAATTTTGAGTATGATGTGCAGGAGTAAGACCATGAGACGTACGCTGGTGTCAGTCACTAACACGCACACAGCAGCAGGTAGTGAAACAGATGAAAGTCTGCACAGAGATCCCAAATGCGCTAGATCAATGCTCTTCTTCGCCTGCTTCCTCCATTTCCAGTCGAGTTTGCTTCCTCAGCGTTTCTCGAGCCAGTTCCATGGGTGGTGGGGGGATTGGCACAATGCGCGGCACCACCTGACGTTCAGGAAGCAACTTGCCCACTTCAAAATCACCCCTCGCTGCCGCATCAATGCAGCTGCTGACGAGATCATTTCGCCATTGAACGTTTTTGGTTCTTTGACTGGATTAATTTTGTATGCTGCCAATGCTTTCGAGCATGACTGCTTGATTGCTGGTTCTCCAGTAGCAGTCAAAAGTTCACTCCGATCTCTGCTGCAGTTGTGGTCAATGGCAGCCAACGATGAACGCATCAGTTGGGCATCATTTCAAAAAAGCGGTTGGGGCTTTCACCCACTCCCGGAAGGGAGGCACCTGGCCCAGCTGGTTACTGAAAGTGAAGTGTACTAAAGTCTGTCAAATGCGCGTGAACTGGAGGTTTTTTGGAAACTCTCAAACGTGCTTGAGAATTAATTAAGAACATACTATATAGATGGATAGCCCAGCTAGAGTTCCGATTTCTACTGGCCCTTATTTGCAATTCGGAAACCACCCATCCCACAATTCCAACTGACACCAAAAAATCACCTTTTTACTGGAAGGACCTAGCTTGCTGAAAATTGCAGGATCGATAGGTACTGACAGGGCCATCTTTCACTCCAAAAATGGTGCAAATCGAATCGCGCGTTTTTGAGATATGGCCAAAACAAAATTTCAAAAAACGTCAAAAATGGCCAAAATCGCCATTTTGCAAAAATCTAGGGGCACTTGTTAATATCTTGAGAACCGTATGCTGGATCGAACTGGAATGTTTTGCTTGCATGTAGTACAGACCAAGACCTTTCCAATGATATGCAAATTTTTGCTCCGACTCCTTCTGTGGCGCTATTATGGTGCGATTTCCATTGTTGGTGGCAATGCTCACTAAATTCGATGCCATTCTGGTGTGCTTTGATGGAATTGTCTGAAATTTGGCCACTATGTGCCCATGGCCGCTGTGCAGAAAGTAGATTTTCATTTTTTGATTGAACCTTCCCATTTAGAGAAAAGTCTCAAAAAGTGCCAAAGTTGACAACTGCAAATTTTGGGGGTTTTTTGCTGCTGTTTGACATGTCATAAGTCACTGGAGAATCGGCATAATGTAGTCAAATTTGACACACATTTGGGCGGTGGCGTCCGTTACACATCTCCTGACTTTCATTCGTTTCCATAAGAGGAGCATGGAGTTATGGTGCAAGGATTAGCGACACTGCGAATAGTGCATTCCTATTTTCTTTCTGTCTGTGGGATTTTGTCATGTTGATGCACAACAGCTCTTTTCTCTAGCTTTGAGTGCACGCACAAGCAACTATGGCACTATTTGCTACTCATTGGCTAATGGCTTGAATCTGGTGCTAGTGGAATGAGTCAACTCAAAAGTCAAAAATTTGAGCTTGTCAACCCTGGCAGTTTCTCAGCCTTTTCTCTAGATAGGACGGTCCAATCAAAAAATTGAAAGTCTACTTTCTGCGTGGCGGCCGTGGGAACATAGTGGCCAAATTTCAGACAATTCCATCAAAGCACACCAGAATGGCATCGAATTTAGTGAGCGTTGGCAACAACCATGGAAATCGCACCATAATAGCGCCACAGAAGGAGTCAGAGCAAAAATTTGCATATGATTGGAAAGGCCTTCGTCTGGACTACATGCAAGCAAAACATTCCAGTTTGATCCAGCATATGGTTCTTGAGATATTAACAAGTGCCCCTAGATTTTTGCAAAATTGCAATTTTGGCCATTTTTGACGTTTTTTTGAAATTTTGTTTTGGCCATATCTCAAAAACGTATGCTTCGATTTGAACCATTTTTGGAGTGAAAGATGGCCCTGTCAGTACCTATCGATCCTGCAATTTTCAGCAAGCTAGGTCCTTCCAGTAAAATGGTGATTTTTTGGTGTCAGTTGCAATTGTGGGATGGGTGGATTCCGAATTGCAAATATGGGCCAGTAGAAATCAGAGCTCTAGCTGGGCTACATACCTGTAACCGGGTCTGGAAGAGTGGGGGGTGGGTAGACAGCACTTTTTGGGGGAGGGGGTGGCTGGAGCAAAAAGTGGGGGGGTAGCTGGCCATTTTTTTTTGAGTTATACTGGTACTTTTTGGTCAAAAATGGGTATAAATAGGGTCTAAACAGTGTTATTTAGATGTTTTATGGTCATATAACACTGAAAAGCACTGAAATGCACCAACATTTACTCACTTTTATCGTTTTAGACTGAGTGAAAATCCCTTGGGAAAATTCTGGAGGGGGAGAGTTGGGTGGGTGTTGGAAAAATAGTGTGGGGCCCCCAAACCCTCCCCACCTCCACCCCCCCAGTTGCAGTTACTTCTCTGGGGCCGGCCCTCATACCTGTAACTGGGGTGGGGTTTTTTTTTGGGGGGGCTTTTTGGGGCCCGACTATTTTTCCACCTCCCCCCAACCCTCCCCACTCAGAATTTTCCCAAGGGATTTTCACTCTGTCTAAAACGATAAAAGTGAGTAAATGTTGGTGTATTTCAGTGCTTTTCAGTGTTATATGACCATAAAACAGCTAAAGAACACTCTAGATCCTATTTGTACCTACTTTTGACCAACTAGATGCTCTTGCCAGTCGGCAAGTTGTCCCTTCTCCTCCCTTTCCTCCCAGCAGTGCTACAGTTTATCATTCCAATTTGCAAAACTATTCGGATCATACTGTAAAAAAGACAAAATGTCACCAAAATTTCGATTTTCTATGATTTTTGTACAAGAAAATTTAAGTGGTTCAAACAGTTTGTAGCCCTCCATGTGCGCCTCATCGAGAGCTTTCATGGAAGCCATCACACGCCAGTTTTGGTCCAGTTTTGAAAGCGCTACACGTGCATTATTGCCAAATTTCACCAAAATTTCAATTTTTTAGATTTTTGTACAAAAAAACTTTACGTGGTTCGAAAAGTTCATAGCACTCCATGTAGGCCTCATCAAGAGCTTCAATCGAAGCCATCGCACACCGGTTTCGGTCCAGTTTTGAATGAACTACATGCAAAATACTGCGGAAATTTTACGAGAATTTCGATTTTTCAAATTTTTGTACAAAAAAGTTTAATTGTTTTGAAAAGGTCGTAGCCCTCCTTGTAGGCCTCGTCGACAGCTTCAATTCAAGCCATTGCACGCCGGTTTGGCCCAGTTTTGAACGCGCTACACCAAAAACAAGTATGCCAGAATTTGAAATTTTGAAAAAAAATTCGAGCTTTGATGAGCAAGAACTCACGAAATCGGCAACGCTTCATGATGCGTGATGGCTTAAATCGAAGATAACGGATAGACGAAGCTTGCTTTTTGGATTTGAGCAACTTCTGCTTGGGGAATTCAGCGCTATGATTTTTTAAAGTCGAAATTGTTTTTAAACCAAAATTTCAACCCTTTATAACTCAATAATGGCTGAAGCCAGGTGGCTGCATTGGTCGAGGGGCCAACAGTTGTCCCTATAACATACTAAAGGCCCCATAGAATTGATAATGTTATTTTTCGAGATAACTCTACAAAACTTTTTCTGTAATGGTAAAAAACCGGTTTTTGCGAATTTTCTCAAAAAACTATAATAGAAAGCCCCAAAAAGAGGTCCATCCACGCAAGAGCTCGTCGAGACGAATCGAATGATACCAAAATCATCTCGATTGGACCAAGATTTGACCCCGAAATCTTGTGACCAAATTTAGCCACCCTAGAATGATCACCATATCCCTTCTCCTTTATCCCTTCTCCTTTTAGGAGGAGAAGGGACAAAAAGTACAAGTATAACTCAAATAATGACCAGGTACCCCCACTTTTGCTCCAGACACCCCCCCCCCCGAATTCGCCCATTTAGCCCCCCCCCCCCTCCAGAGCGAAAACCCGCAAAACCAGACTGGTGGAAGTCACAGCGAGGCCCCATTTATAGGTATGGTTTCAGGCAGTGGGGACAGGGGAGAAGAATGCCCACAGTGAAGTGCTTGCGCTTGGAACAGTATTTGATGCGAAGGCTGTATTGACATTCTCAACAATGGCCGTCTTCAAGTACAAAGTGCAGAGTTTCATGTTCTCAACCAGTGTTGGGTGCTCCAGAACTTTTTTCAGCCATAGAAACTTCGCACTGCTTGGCTAAACGACAAAAGTCTGCATTGTAGTATTCATTACATGTAACTTGGGGGGTGGGGGTTGCCCACCCCCTAGGTTAAAAGTTACCCCTCCCCAGCCCCCCCCAACCCTCCCCCCAGAATTTTTCGAAAGTTTTCCAACTTGTTGACAACTGCAAAAAGTACCGTACCCTAAAACAGCTAAATAACGCTATTTATAGCCTATTTAATCTATTTTTGACCAAAAAGTGCCTATTTAGACACTATTTAGGTACTTTTTACCCTCTGACACCCCCTCCCCTTTCAAATCTGCTTACCTCCCCCAGAATGGTCTCCGACCCTCCCCCCACTTCAAAAACCCGGTTACATGTATGGTTGTATTGCGACGCTTTGATAAAAAAAATTATTTGGGGCATTACAAAACCACTAGTTTCTTACGAAATCTGTTTTAGTGAAATTATGAACCAAACAGTTCATCTTATCGAAAAATGTCGCTTAACTTCGCAACTTTTATGCATATGTTTGTCTGATTGGTGCAATCTTGCAATCTGGTTCAAATCTTGCATCGAAAAGTGAAATGTTACATTATTTGCACTGCCAGACGAGTCGATGTGCCGCTAAGACCAACCTCAAACCAAGCCCTTTCGACAGTCTCCTGTGGAGGGCAGTGCGTGTGGTGATTCGTCAAAATGTCCCTAAACTTGCTAAGACTTAACCCTCTGTGGTTGTGCGTGCGTGCGTGCGAACTGCCACAAACCTTCAAATTCTTCCATCTCTGCAGCAATACGTCTTAATCTCCTTTGCATATCCAGCAAACATAATCAAAGTGATTGAGAATTGCTCATTTCCAGAGGGCGATGCTCTGCGGTAAAAGAACTTATCAATGGTTATATCATAGCAGAGACGCCAACAAACAAAATTCACCTCGTTTCCCTTATTTTTACAGAGATCTCGCAGAGGGGCCAGTAAGTTGTTTTTCTTGACATGCCTACAATGGGTAATTGAGACTCGCTTTTTCTAAGGACCAAGCATTGGATGGCCAAATCCCCCAAATATTTTTTGATTTTGATACAATTCAAGTCAAATGGGTAGGTTAACGTGCAGATCAGGAACTGCAGCCGAAATTTCAAAAAAAAAAAATTATGGGAAAATATAGGAAAATGCTGGTTTTTTGCGTTTATTGCCCATAACTTTTGATTGCTAAACTTGGCGACGGATCTGGTGGCATTTTTAGATTCCTCGCAAAATTCTACATCTGATGCAGTTGCAATTTCATTGTATTGTCTTGCATTGTCAACTCTTTTTGATATGTAAAAGTTTTCATTGTTCAAAATGCTAAGGCTTTTAAGGCTAACTTTAGGTTTGTTCCAGAGAACACTTAGCGGGCTATGGCACGATTTAGCTGAACACAGGGCACAAACAATCAGCGCAAAAAAGGAAAATTCCAGTCAGGGGGATGTCCCTTAGGGCAGCCCAAAGTTGAACCCACTTGAGTCCCAGCCCGTCTGACTGTTTTGTAAAAAAAAACGGACGTATCTTCAAAACAGGACCTCGGAGCGCAATTATGAGCACAGATTTGGGTTCCCCATAAAATTTAGCATATTGTGGTCTGCTTTTCGCGACATTTCCGTTTCCGAAATTGATTGCATTTCCCATCTGTTACAAAATTGATTGCATTTCCCATCTGTTACATTGACTCTGACTTTTGAAGCATACCTGTAACCGGGTCTGGAAGAGTAGGGGTAAATGGCCGAATTCTTGGGGGGGGGGTGTGTGGAGCAAAAAGTGGGGGGTAGCCGGCCATTTTGTGAGTTATACTTGTACTTTTTGGTCAAAAATGGGTATAAATAGGGTCTAAACAGTGTTATTTAGCTGTTTTATGGTCATATAACACTGAAAAACACTGAAATACACCAACCTTTACTCACTTTTATCGTTTTAGACTGAGTGAAAATCCCTTGGGAAAATTCTGGGGGGGAGGGTTGGGGGGAGTTGGAAAAATTCTGTGGGGCCCCCAAACCCCCCCCCCCCCAGTTACAGGTATGTTTTGAAGGTGAGCATTCCTGCACTTTTGACAGGGACAATTCCTTATCCTTTCAAAGAACACCCAACGGATTAGTGTACTTCCTTGCTCCTCTTGATGATGAAATTCGAAATATTTCGGAAGAGAAGTCTCGCCCAGCAGCTTCAGACCCAGTAGCAAGTAACAGACCATAGAGAACAGGTCTTTATTTAGAAACTACAAAAAAGGAGTTGTCTTTGCTGAGATGCTTAGGATTTCATTCTATGTACCATAAACCCTATGAGTAGCCCCCTATAATTAGCCCCCCCTATAATTATACACCCTCCTAAGACCACTTTGAGTTTATAAGCCCCCCCCTATAAATACACCCCCTCCCTAAATGGACCATCATCTGAAAGGCAAAATTGCCTAAATCTGGGAGCATGTATGGTCGCGTATGTGTATGTATATACATGTATTGCATGTGAGACTGTGTGAGAGTGTGTTAGAGGGTACCAATGTATGTGTGCAGCATCTTTTTCCCCTAAAAATCGCCTCCACGCGCATTTTTGCCCACAAAGCTTCCCACACATCCAGTTTATAAGCCCCCCCCCCTATAATTAGCCCCCCCCCTACAATTATACACCCTACTAGAGCTCGATCGAAACAAATTTGCCCCCGGGGGGCATATCATAGGGTTTATGGTGTGTAAATTTCAATTTTGTTGACATTTGCTTTTCTCAAGCTGTGATGTTCTTTTCTGCATACCGTAAATCCTCCAATAGTGCCCCCGGGGCACTATTTTTTCAACCTCTCCTTACCCGGGGGCACTATTGGAGAGGGAGCACTATTGGAGGGGGGCTTCTATTCTTTCAACCTAAAAATTTTGAATGGTAATGCTAGTTTCGCTGTCAAAATTGCCGATTTTTCGGTGATTTTGATCACTTTTGCCATATTTAATGGTTGATTTACTGTTAATAGTTGCTGAAACGTACTATTATTGGTTAGTAGTAGTGTGTATACACCATGTACATGTACCTACCACTATATTTTTGCCCATAAAAGGCACATGGCACAATATACCCCTTACCCCCGGGGGCACTATTGGAGGGGGGCTCTATTATTTCAACCTTGCCATACCTGGGGGCACTATTGGAGGGGGGGGGTGTATTGGAGGATTTACGGTATGTCATTGTCATGTGTTTATGGTCATGAGACATGTGATTGATGAGTCTCCCCCATTGTTTGAGTAAATGGAATCCGAATCTGTGCTCGAATTTGCGCATCCTACATTGCACTTCAAAGTTACATTGATTTTTCCAACAACAGTACGAGTGTCCGTCCAACTTTGATCTGACCTATATGCAGGGCTTCCCCCTGACTGGAATTTTTCTTTTTTTGCGCTGATTGTTTGCAGCACACATTCAGTATTTGCGCACACTAATCCGTTGGGTGTTCTATGGAGAGGATAAGGAATTGTCCCTGTCAAAAGTGCAGGAATGCTCAGCTTCAAAAGTCATAGTCAATGTAACAGATGGGAAATGCAATCAATTTCGGAAACGGAAATGTCGCGAAAAGCAGACCACAATATGCTAAATTTCATGGGGAACCCAAATCTGTGCTCATAATTGCGCTCCGAGGTCCTGTTTTGAAGATACGTCCGTTTTTCACAAAACAGTCAGACGGGCTGGGACTCAAGTGGGTTCAACTTTGGGCTGCCCTAAGGGACATCCCCCCTACTGCAATTTTCCTTTTTTGTGCTGATTGTTTGTGCGATGTGTTCAGCTATAGCCCGCTAAGTGTTCTCTGGAACAAACCTAAAGTTAGCCTTAAAAGCCTTAACATTTTGAACAATGAAAACTTTTACATGTCAAAAAGAGTTGACAATGCAAGACAATACAATGAAATTGCAACTGCATCAGATGTAGAATTTTGCGAGGAATCTAAAAATGCCACCAGATCCGTCGCCAAGTTTAGCAATCAAAAGTTATGGGCAATAAACGCAAAAAACCAGCATTTTCCTATATTTTCCTATAAATTTTTTTTTTGAAATTTCGGCTGCAGTTCCTGATCTGCACGTTAACCTACCCATTTGACTTGAATTTTATCAAAATCAAAAAACATTTGGGGATTTGGCCACTATTGCAAGATAAAGCTTGGTTCTTAGAAAAAGCGAGTCTTGAATCGTAAGTAACGCGATAATGGCCAGGAAACGCATGACCCATTCAGTACACTGTGACGCTATTTTGGTGCAGTGTTGTCTAACCATGCACACCTACCCCCCAGGGGCCCACACACAACTTAGTTGCTCACCAAACGTCTAATTGGCGTGTAACATCAGGGCAGGCTTCCTTCAGAAGGTTGATGACACCAGAATGTTTGTCAGTGACAATGGTAGCGATTGTAATACCAAAACTGCTTCAATGCCTCCAAGCTATTTTTCAGAGCTTGCTTGTCCTGTGCTTGCGAATGAGTTGCGTCTTGGACTACCTGAATAGCAAGACGATATTCATAAATAAAAACAAGAGAACACTGAAGCTCATTTACCTGTGTCAATTTTTGTACATCCAAAATGTATTCAGTTTCCAAGTCAATGACAGTTTCAGTGCAATATTTGTCAGTGTATCCAGGACTGTCATACTGGCCGTCAGCTGCAGCAATGATCACTGGCGGATCTAGGATTTGCTGACAGAGGGGGGAGAATGTCAATTTTTTCACCGCACAAACTACACTACTATGGAATAGACAAAAATGTCGGGATTTTTAGCTCCTTTACGAGTCAAACGTGAGTTGGAAGAGAACCACAGCGCTGCAGGCCAAAATTTTGCGCTTTTGAGTGCCTTAATCCAAGGAAAACGTAAAATTTCCCCTTGTGCTCGCCCTTCTTTCCTTCTTCTCCCCCTGATCTCCCCCCCTCCTTCTCCCCTAAATCTGAGCTGACAGGAGGGGGAGACCCCCCTCTCCCCCCCGCCTGGATCCGCTAGTGGCAATTATGGGTCGCTCTTTTGATTTTTGTACAGCTTCTTGGGGCTCAATCAGGCCAAACAATTAATGTATGCTTTTTGTTTCAACAGTGCAACAAAACTATACAAAGTTCCGAAAAAAAAATCAGCCTGTTTGTTTCCCTCTTGAAGAACACTCCAAGCTTTTTTGACAGCAGGCCATACCAGAAGATTCTCAATTCGAGAGAAAGTCGACTGCATTTAAAGCACAAGCACTTTTACACATCGCCCAAAAAAAGAACTTACAATGAGTAACACAAAAAACCCTGCTCATGAACAGAATAGAGGATGCTGCAAAAACTTCATCAAGTATTCCAAGGCTTCCACCACATGCCAAGATGGCAGCCACTATGGCAATAGCAGTGGCCGAGCGTCGCATTGAACCTTGACCGGAGTCAGCAGAATTTTGTCAGCTGCTTTCTCTGTGTACCTAAACGTAACCGGCCTTTCCCCAATCCCCTTCCCATAGAAATCCATCAATGACCCAGATGTTTGCCCCAATCAGATTTTCACATACCAAGTATCCATATGGCCTCCTTTGCATTGATAGACGGCTGCTGGAGAGACCTGATTGCCTCTGTGAATCAAGTCCAGTTGCTTGACTTCAGCGCCGCACTGGGGGCAGTGCCTAAGGTTAACTCCAAGCATGGTATGGCTCCAAGCAAGTGTCAGTGATGATCAGCACAACCATATAGAGGGGGTGGGGGGCGTCTGAAGGGAAAGCGACATGAACAAAAACCGAGAATAAGACATTGTGGAGGTGAGAGGGACAGAAGAAAAAATTGCACCAAAATGGCGCGTACATTGGTCCAAAATGGGTCAAAACTTGTCAGGGTCGAACTAGGTGGCGGGGGGGGGGAGGGGTGCCGCCCCAGTTACAGATATGCCCCACCCCCCCCCACCCCCTTTGGTGTACGTTGGGTCTCAAGCCAGCGGGTGTCTGGCCGTTTCGAGGGAGGGGGGTCTAGAACCATCCTGGGTAAAATTGTGAGAAATTGTAAAGATTAGTTAGGCCGAGATATCCAAGATAGGAAATTGTGGAGGCGGGGGGGAATGGTCGACATGGATAATTTCGCCCAAAATTGCGTGTGAATGGGTGCTTTTTGGTCCAAAATAAGTCAAATTTTCCAGGGGTGTCTGTATCTACAGCTTGGTGCAAAGAAAATTACACCAAACAAACTTCAAGAGAATTTTCAGTTGGTCGACATCAACAATGACACGCGCATGCTCCAGCGGTTGCGAATCGCATTCAAATGACTGACTGCTGCTGCTGCTTTGTTGGTATGAAGACGAATGTGGCTGTGAACCGGTCTGAGCTAATGAAGAAGAGGATTGCGAAGGCATGTTTTGTTCCACTCCAACGACTAAAAAGCGTTCCATGCTGCACTCACAGGTAGTAGTCAAAATATTCCTTTGCTACGTTTTTTGTTGCACAAAACGAACCGGCTTTCAGAGGTGAAAGGGTCGCTGAACCGAGGCTGCTCACGCTCTCAGCGGTCTCCATAATGTGCATACTCTCCTCCATCTCGACGTCCTCTTGCGTTTTTACAAATTGCTCACATGCGAAGCGACATCAAACATGAAATGACGACATTCTCATTGAAGTGCTGCTAGTGGACATCATGAAATCGGGCGGCCTCCATGTCCCAGGTCCCAGCGCAAATCGGCTGTGGGGGAAGGGTGACCCCATTAGGTGGGCTCAGGTAGGGTGTAAGGAGGGTTCAGCCCCCTTCCTGGCCAACAAGGCCATCCCGCTTTTTTGCGAGCAACCCCCCCCCCCTGGCCATCGCCAATATGGAAAAAATTGGCTACAGCTGCGTGTTTTTGCTTCCGTTTCAGGTGTGACCCAAAAACGCTTGAAAAGTGCTATTTAGGCATTGCTTTGACACATACGTATTCGACCAAAAAGCACCGATTTACACGCTATTTTGGCGCGAAATCTTCCACTTCGACCACCCTCCTCCAAAATTTTCGATCCTGACGGGATGGCGGGAGACCCCTCCCCCTCGATACCCCAGCCACCCCTCACCCTGGCTTTTGACCCAATCTACACCTATGGGTGACCCCTCACAACCTGAGCCCACTTATGGGGGAACGGGCGGTACCACCGCGTGGCCCCGCTGACCAGCGATGCTGCCGGGGGGGGGGGGGGGGGGGTAACATAGGTGCGCTCAGGGGGGGGGGTCTAGGGTGGGTTCACCCCTGGCTATGGCTGTCACGCTTTTTTGCGGGAGAAAGGGCCCCTGGCTATTGCCATCCCAGATAACTTGAGGGAAACCCTCTCTCAATAATAAAACAAGGGTAAGGATGCGTGTTTTTGTTGTATTTTCAGTGTAATGTGACCAAAAACGCGTGAAAAGTGCTACTTTCACACCCCCCCTCTTGGCTTTGGACCAATCTACACCTATGGTGGTGAATCTCACCTCCTAGAAGTCAAAAATGGAGTGGGACTGGGAACGGAGGACGGGACCTGCAGTAATTGGATTAAATAATTTGTTTGCATCAAAACAAAAAAAAACGTTATTTTCCACTCCGTCTTCAAAAACAAACTGAAAATCAATCTGCACACTTGCCTCAATTTCTGTGAGAACCTTTTTCATTTAATTTTTACCGATTCATGGTATATAATCTAGGACAGACGAGACGAACGTTCAACAACGCTAGCAACAAGCGGCACCGCACCGCATTTCAAAAAGCGGTTGGGGCTTTCACCCACTCCCCGAAGGGAGGCACCTGGCCCAGCTGGTTGAGCGTTTCCGCTTTTACCAGTGTGCCCTGCTGCCGTCAGGTGTCAACTGACCACACAACATCACCCATGTGGGTGAAATTGCGCGGCCAGCTGGCAGCAGGTACACGACAGTTTCCAAAGGGCGCGGGCTCTAGGCCACGACCAGCCCTATTGGTCACTGCCATGCACATTTCAAAAAGCGGTTGGGGCTTTCACCCACTCCCCGAAGGGAGGCACCTGGCCCAGCTGGTTGAGCGTTTCCGCTTTTACCAGTGTGCCCTGCTGCCGTCAGGTGTCAACTGACCACACAACATCACCCATGTGGGTGAAATTGCGCGGCCAGCTGGCAGCAGGTACACGACAGTTTCCAAAGGGCGCGGGCTCTAGGCCACGACCAGCCCTATTGGTCACTGCCATGCACATTTCAAAAAGCGGTTGGGGCTTTCACCCACTCCCCTAAGGGAGGCACCTGGCCCAGCTGGTTGAGCGTTTCCGCTTTTACCAGTGTGCCCTGCTGCCGTCAGGTGTCAACTGACCACACAACGTCACCCATGTGGGTGAAATTGCGGGGCCAGCTGGCAGCAGGTACACGACAGTTTCCAAAGGGCGCGGGCTCTAGGCCACGACCAGCCCTATTGGTGCACTGCCATGCACATTTCAAAAAGCGGTTGGGGCTTTCACCCACTCCCCGAAGGGAGGCACCTGGCCCAGCTGGTTGAGCGTTTCCGCTTTTACCAGTGTGCCCTGCTGCCGTCAGGTGTCAACTGACCACACAACATCACCCATGTGGGTGAAATTGCGCGGCCAGCTGGCAGCAGGTACACGACAGTTTCCAAAGGGCGCGGGCTCTAGGCCACGACCAGCCCTATTGGTCACTGCCATGCACATTTCAAAAAGCGGTTGGGGCTTTCACCCACTCCCCGAAGGGAGGCACCTGGCCCAGCTGGTTGAGCGTTTCCGCTTTTACCAGTGTGCCCTGCTGCCGTCAGGTGTCAACTGACCACACAACATCACCCATGTGGGTGAAATTGCGCGGCCAGCTGGCAGCAGGTACACGACAGTTTCCAAAGGGCGCGGGCTCTAGGCCACGACCAGCCCT
>JASAMY010001728.1:0-18334 GCA_030248085.1 Paralinhomoeus sp. GSCO2_6 | reverse complement strand
TCGAAGCCACCGGAAGGGCGTCGGTCCCCTCGTCGTCTCCGTCCAGACGAAGACGGGCAGCACACGCGCAGACGCTGTCGCCCCCAAGAAGACAACCCCTCGCAGTCCCACACAGCGGCCGTCGCCCATCGAGGTGCGCACTGTCAACTTCGTTTCCCTTTCCTGTGGCCACAACAACGCTCAATTACGTATGTAGCTGCCTCTGTCGGCTAAGAATGCTAACAACATGCGACGCACGACAACAACAAGAAGCACGCTTTTCAAATGTCAAACTGGTTTTAGTAATTTGTGCAAAGTGCACCATTTTTTTATTCTTCCGGTGATTTGTTTCAAATGTACTGCTGTAGTTAGTTTTGGCTTTTGTTTTTTCTTAAAAGTGAACATGGGTACGTCGATACGTAGAAGTTTTCCAGTAGTATGCGAATTGTGTGTGTGAATTATGTGTGAAGTATGTGAATTGTACATACGCTCCATCAGTTGCACTTTCAGATTCGTCTGCTCGTCTGTGGCTTCGTCTTTTTTGTCGCGCAGCTGTTGATGGCGGTGGGGATGGCGATCAAGGCTAGGGCGCCCCTCGACGAGACGTCCAACCAATTGCTGTGCGAATTGTTTCGAATATCGACTAAGAGGCCAAAGGAGAGATTGGTTTCAGACTCGTGGCGTACGCGTGCGGTTTTTGCGTCAATCCCTACTCGCTGCTGGCCACCTCGAGCGACCTGCGTGCCGCCTTTGCACGAACGATTCGCTGCCTTCCCGCCGCAGCCTGATGTGGCTGATGTCGCACAAAATTCTTGCGCTCAGCACCGCGCACAAGCTGCAGACCAGCCATGGTTGGGACCGTACACAGTCGCCAGGGTTCGCGACGACAACAACACACTGCTAATGATAGACGACGACACGGGACTCACGAAACTCGTATCCAAGAGCAAGGTCGTTTGCATGCGCCATCACCAGTTCTGCACTGCTCTGCCTCGCCAACTTCGCGCTTTCCTACTGCTCTCATTTGAAGGGGGGCGAGTGTTAGTTACGATTGAAAAGGTCGTGTGAATTCCAGTGATGCTACAACACCGAAGCGATGTGCGCATGTGTGACTTTTTCAGTGTATCTGTAACATAAAATTACACGTAGAACAACGACGATTTCAAAATTTGGGAGTAACAATTTGAGTCAAATATGGGAAAACGCATGCTGAAGCACCGTTCATTTCACTTTACCCTTTACTCTTTTCGATTGCTCGCTTAGTTTCGGTTAGTTTCGGTTCGGCTCGCTTAGTTTACTTTGCTTCACTAAACGCTTATAGTCAGTGTGTGCATTTCGGATTGGCGCTTAGACTTTGCGCACGTTGAACTTTGCTACAGCAGGTTTGGCGTTGCAGAATCGGAACAACAGCGGATTATTTTTCTGAAGGGGGACTACGAACTGGGTGTCGCACCATAAAGGCCTGCGAGGCGAGTTTACATATTCCGATGGAATCCGCAAAAAAAGCTTTAGAAGTCTACAATGACCTGCAAAAGCACAGAAACATTCAAATATTAACAAGAATTTTTTTAATTTAGTGCTTTTGTTAACCAGCTTGTTGTTGAACACTTTTAATGGACGATGAATACAGGAGGATTTTTAATTCAATATGTACTTTTTTTATAAAACAAGGTTCGGTTATTCTAACAAGGTATAAACAAGGTATAAACGGTTATAAACAAGGTACCACGATATGTATTAGACGCTGTTGTTGTGAAGCATGGCTCCGGCAAACCATCCGGACCGGACCAGACCACACCAGACAGAACAGGGTTCGACTTTCAGAACAGGCCACCCCTGCCTGACCAGACCACGCTCTGGCTGTGCGAGCTGGATTCCACGCCGAGCCTCCACGCTCGTGCTGAGTGTGCGACGGGTTTGGTCAAACTTGAGCACTCTCTGGCGCGTGCCGCCCGCCGTCGAAAACAACAACGCCCCATTAAGCTGTAATCCTTCTTGAAGGGAGCGGCCGGCCCTTCTGACGGTGCACGTGCTTCGCCGCCGCCAGGACGGCCGCCTTGACGCTGCTGTTCGCCGCCGCCAGTGCTGGCACAGAGACTTGCATAAATTAATTTTTAGTTGGTTTTAGTGCGTTTTTGAACCCTATATACCTACTTAGTATTAGCCTGGATAAGCTAAATAACCATAATTAGCACTATTGGAGGTGTTCCGGAGGCTGTCAAACCAAGTCTCGACAGTCATAGTCGTAGTCCGACTCAAGAAAGTTCTATCAGTTGTTAAAGGTTGACTAAGTGCACTTCTAACGGCTTTTAATGCTTTCGTTCGCTGTTATTGACACTCTACTAGGCTTTAAACACTTTCTGCAACATTGATTTGACATCCAAAACGCTCTCTGAGAACATTTAATAAAAAGTTTAAAAAAATGTTTTTTTTTTACCCAAGCCTGGCCACCATCGTAAGCCGTAAGCTGTAAGCCGCGGCAGATAGGAAAAGGCTGGCGTCCTCGACTCGACCTAATGCGTAGGCGAGGCGTAGATAGCAGATAATACGCTTAAAACGACCAAAATATTACGCATAGATATCCGCATATTTCGCATAGATATTACGCATACCAAATAATACGCATAGACACTCGACATTGTGGACCCTTGCTGCGATTATGAAATTGTCATATGCGCTTGTAATCTGCGCTTTTGTAGGCGTAGCGCTCGCTTGCCCAAGGACGAAGCAGCCTCCAGCTCCAGGTACAATGTCTGTGCAGGCAAGAATACGATTGCGCTTTCAATTTTGATTGATTGGGGGGTCCGCATTGGAAAAATCATCGCGCACCTTGATGGAAACAAACATGGGCGTGGCGGTTAGGTCATGCTCCGAAGTCTACAAAAAGAGTAAAAGAGAGTTAGCAACTTAGCACCCACTCGTCAAAACTCTAATCAGACAGGGATCACTGCAAAAGCACCCCAAAAAAGACTTTCTTTAGAAGGCCATCCACGAAACAACGTTCTGCAGTTTCTTCCTTCCACAATCCAACAAGAACTTTGGCTTATAAACCTGTAGCGAGCTGACTCATTTTCCTTCAGTGCAGTAGTGGTGACCTTCCTGCGGTGCTCTAATAGCGCTGAATTTCAGCAAAGGAGACGGTTGATCGAGTGGTGCTCGTAGGAGGATCTAAGTCCATTGGAAGAGACCGTTTCGAGTTGACCGCAGGCATTTCCGTGTTCGACCACGAGGCTGACGCTTTCGAGACGAGTCGCCTTTATCTACCCCAGGTTTCACACACTGTCATACATGTACAGCTAGAGACGGTGTAGCTTTTAACTTTTGGCCGTTTGGTACGGACGGACACTGGCGCAGTTTCATGCCGTTTCTCACTCAGGCTGTTGCCTACTCTTCGGCTGTGGGTCACAAGGGACGTCTGATCGTCACGGGAGGCGAAGGGACGCGTGCCACGTCGATCCTTGAGGGCGGCAGAGTTCGAAGCGGAGCTCCTCAACCGACGGATGAGACGGCGAGAAGAGCTGGCGCGACCATAGGTTCGCACGCACGCACGCACGCACGCACGCACGCACGCACGCACGCACACCAGTTCAGGCGATACGCTTTTTCTGTGCAGTGGGTTTGAGAGGGGCGAAGGACTGGGGCACGCCTGTCACAGCTATTCAATCGAAGAGGACAAATGGACGACGTTGAAAGCGCGCATCCCAGACAATGTGTACACAAAACCGGTTCAAACGTACTCCATGGTCGCCGTGGACGAACAATACCTCTTCCTTCTGTTCTACAGTGAGAGAAGGAACAAGCTCGCGACGAGACCCAACTCCTCTCCTACCGCTCTACAAAAGTGCGTCGTGTTGTGTCGGTGCCTACTGTGTCGCATACTGTATGGGTCTGGCTGCCTGAAAGCCCCGTCCTGTTTTCTACTTCGCAATGTTCATCCACTCATGCGTGCGTGCGTTAGTGCGTGCGTGACGCAACAACGGACGTGACGCGTCTATAAGTCTAGGGATCGTCGAGCGCGCCAGAGCCAGGCGCTGGCTATAGAGGCCAACTATTTCGTCTACCGCCTCGACACGCTCGACGAGAAGGCAGACTGGACCCTTCTCACACAGACAAATGCCGAGTTCCAGTTCACCGGCGGCAAAATGTACGTACACACCCTGCATACGCGTGCATCTGCATACACGCCAATTCACTCCATCTATGCAGGGGCCCTTGACATGATGCGGAGTCGAGACGGATGTCGTCGCTGGGCTGGAAATCGTCAAAACGCTTTATTTCGCCCGTAGGCCTCTACGTCGCCCAATCAATGAGAGCGTAAATCAAGGGGATGAATATGCCAGTGACCGTGGTGGGGGTTAAACCCAACGACCACTAGCGCGGCGAACGACGCCATGCCACTGAGCTGCTCGATCAAAAATCGTCTCTGACTTGCAGCGATATGAGAGCGGCAGTGTTGACCGCGGACGGCAAGGGCATTCTCGCGTGCGGCAACAACATCACTTATGGAGCAGAGGCAGCGACTGTCTGCGCCATTTACTCCCTGGAGACCGGCGAGTGGAGCCCCGGACCCACCATGCCCGAGCAATCCGCCGAGGTGCTGCATGTGGAGATGATCCGTTGCGACGGACGAGTTTTCGCTTTCAGACAGGTTCGTAGTGGTGTTGCTTGGTGATGCGAGCTTGGGCGCGTGCGTGGAAAATTCCAGTCCCAACGGGACCTCTTCGAAGCCACCGGAAGGGCGTCGGTCCCCTCGTCGTCTCCGTCCAGACGAAGACGGGCAGCACACGCGCAGACGCTGTCGCCCCCAAGAAGACAACCCCTCGCAGTCCCACACAGCGGCCGTCGCCCATCGAGGTGCGCACTGTCAACTTCGTTTCCCTTTCCTGTGGCCACAACAACGCTCAATTACGTATGTAGCTGCCTCTGTCGGCTAAGAATGCTAACAACATGCGACGCACGACAACAACAAGGAGCACGCTTTTCAAATGTCAAACTGGTTTTAGTAATTTGTGCAAAGTGCACCATTTTTTTATTCTTCCGGTGATTTGTTTCAAATGTACTGCTGTAGTTAGTTTTGGCTTTTGTTTTTTCTTAAAAGTGAACATGGGTACGTCGATACGTAGAAGTTTTCCAGTAGTATGCGAATTGTGTGTGTGTGAATTATGTGTGAAGTATGTGAATTGTACATACGCTCCATCAGTTGCACTTTCAGATTCGTCTGCTCGTCTGTGGCTTCGTCTTTTTTGTCGCGCAGCTGTTGATGGCGGTGGGGATGGCGATCAAGGCTAGGGCGCCCCTCGACGAGACGTCCAACCAATTGCTGTGCGAATTGTTTCGAATATCGACTAAGAGGCCAAAGGAGAGATTGGTTTCAGACTCGTGGCGTACGCGTGCGGTTTTTGCGTCAATCCCTACTCGCTGCTGGCCACCTCGAGCGACCTGCGTGCCGCCTTTGCACGAACGATTCGCTGCCTTCCCGCCGCAGCCTGATGTGGCTGATGTCGCACAAAATTCTTGCGCTCAGCACCGCGCACAAGCTGCAGACTAGCCATGGTTGGGACCGTACACAGTCGCCAGGGTTCGCGACGACAACAACACACTGCTAATGATAGACGACGACACGGGACTCACGAAACTCGTATCCAAGAGCAAGGTCGTTTGCATGCGCCATCACCAGTTCTGCACTGCTCTGCCTCGCCAACTTCGCGCTTTCCTACTGCTCTCATTTGAAGGGGGGCGAGTGTTAGTTACGATTGAAAAGGTCGTGTGAATTCCAGTGATGCTACAACACCGAAGCGATGTGCGCATGTGTGACTTTTTCAGTGTATCTGTAACATAAAATTACACGTAGAACAACGACGATTTCAAAATTTGGGAGTAACAATTTGAGTCAAATATGGGAAAACGCATGCTGAAGCACCGTTCATTTCACTTTACCCTTTACTCTTTTCGATTGCTCGCTTAGTTTCGGTTAGTTTCGGTTCGGCTCGCTTAGTTTACTTTGCTTCACTAAACGCTTATAGTCAGTGTGTGCATTTCGGATTGGCGCTTAGACTTTGCGCACGTTGAACTTTGCTACAGCAGGTTTGGCGTTGCAGAATCGGAACAACAGCGGATTATTTTTCTGAAGGGGGACTACGAACTGGGTGTCGCACCATAAAGGCCTGCGAGGCGAGTTTACATATTCCGATGGAATCCGCAAAAAAAGCTTTAGAAGTCTACAATGACCTGCAAAAGCACAGAAACATTCAAATATTAACAAGAATTTTTTTAATTTAGTGCTTTTGTTAACCAGCTTGTTGTTGAACACTTTTAATGGACGATGAATACAGGAGGATTTTTAATTCAATATGTACTTTTTTTATAAAACAAGGTTCGGTTATTCTAACAAGGTATAAACAAGGTATAAACGGTTATAAACAAGGTACCACGATATGTATTAGACGCTGTTGTTGTGAAGCATGGCTCCGGCAAACCATCCGGACCGGACCAGACCACACCAGACAGAACAGGGTTCGACTTTCAGAACAGGCCACCCCTGCCTGACCAGACCACGCTCTGGCTGTGCGAGCTGGATTCCACGCCGAGCCTCCACGCTCGTGCTGAGTGTGCGACGGGTTTGGTCAAACTTGAGCACTCTCTGGCGCGTGCCGCCCGCCGTCGAAAACAACAACGCCCCATTAAGCTGTAATCCTTCTTGAAGGGAGCGGCCGGCCCTTCTGACGGTGCACGTGCTTCGCCGCCGCCAGGACGGCCGCCTTGACGCTGCTGTTCGCCGCCGCCAGTGCTGGCACAGAGACTTGCATAAATTAATTTTTAGTTGGTTTTAGTGCGTTTTTGAACCCTATATACCTACTTAGTATTAGCCTGGATAAGCTAAATAACCATAATTAGCACTATTGGAGGTGTTCCGGAGGCTGTCAAACCAAGTCTCGACAGTCATAGTCGTAGTCCGACTCAAGAAAGTTGTATCAGTTGTTAAAGGTTGACTAAGTGCACTTCTAACGGCTTTTAATGCTTTCGTTCGCTGTTATTGACACTCTACTAGGCTTTAAACACTTTCTGCAACATTGATTTGACATCCAAAACGCTCTCTGAGAACATTTAATAAAAAGTTTAAAAAAATGTTTTTTTTTTACCCAAGCCTGGCCACCATCGTAAGCCGTAAGCTGTAAGCCGCGGCAGATAGGAAAAGGCTGGCGTCCTCGACTCGACCTAATGCGTAGGCGAGGCGTAGATAGCAGATAATACGCTTAAAACGACCAAAATATTACGCATAGATATCCGCATATTTCGCATAGATATTACGCATACCAAATAATACGCATAGACACTCGACATTGTGGACCCTTGCTGCGATTATGAAATTGTCATATGCGCTTGTAATCTGCGCTTTTGTAGGCGTAGCGCTCGCTTGCCCAAGGACGAAGCAGCCTCCAGCTCCAGGTACAATGTCTGTGCAGGCAAGAATACGATTGCGCTTTCAATTTTGATTGATTGGGGGGTCCGCATTGGAAAAATCATCGCGCACCTTGATGGAAACAAACATGGGCGTGGCGGTTAGGTCATGCTCCGAAGTCTACAAAAAGAGTAAAAGAGAGTTAGCAACTTAGCACCCACTCGTCAAAACTCTAATCAGACAGGGATCACTGCAAAAGCACCCCAAAAAAGACTTTCTTTAGAAGGCCATCCACGAAACAACGTTCTGCAGTTTCTTCCTTCCACAATCCAACAAGAACTTTGGCTTATAAACCTGTAGCGAGCTGACTCATTTTCCTTCAGTGCAGTAGTGGTGACCTTCCTGCGGTGCTCTAATAGCGCTGAATTTCAGCAAAGGAGACGGTTGATCGAGTGGTGCTCGTAGGAGGATCTAAGTCCATTGGAAGAGACCGTTTCGAGTTGACCGCAGGCATTTCCGTGTTCGACCACGAGGCTGACGCTTTCGAGACGAGTCGCCTTTATCTACCCCAGGTTTCACACACTGTCATACATGTACAGCTAGAGACGGTGTAGCTTTTAACTTTTGGCCGTTTGGTACGGACGGACACTGGCGCAGTTTCATGCCGTTTCTCACTCAGGCTGTTGCCTACTCTTCGGCTGTGGGTCACAAGGGACGTCTGATCGTCACGGGAGGCGAAGGGACGCGTGCCACGTCGATCCTTGAGGGCGGCAGAGTTCGAAGCGGAGCTCCTCAACCGACGGATGAGACGGCGAGAAGAGCTGGCGCGACCATAGGTTCGCACGCACGCACGCACGCACGCACGCACGCACGCACGCACGCACACCAGTTCAGGCGATACGCTTTTTCTGTGCAGTGGGTTTGAGAGGGGCGAAGGACTGGGGCACGCCTGTCACAGCTATTCAATCGAAGAGGACAAATGGACGACGTTGAAAGCGCGCATCCCAGACAATGTGTACACAAAACCGGTTCAAACGTACTCCATGGTCGCCGTGGACGAACAATACCTCTTCCTTCTGTTCTACAGTGAGAGAAGGAACAAGCTCGCGACGAGACCCAACTCCTCTCCTACCGCTCTACAAAAGTGCGTCGTGTTGTGTCGGTGCCTACTGTGTCGCATACTGTATGGGTCTGGCTGCCTGAAAGCCCCGTCCTGTTTTCTACTTCGCAATGTTCATCCACTCATGCGTGCGTGCGTTAGTGCGTGCGTGACGCAACAACGGACGTGACGCGTCTATAAGTCTAGGGATCGTCGAGCGCGCCAGAGCCAGGCGCTGGCTATAGAGGCCAACTATTTCGTCTACCGCCTCGACACGCTCGACGAGAAGGCAGACTGGACCCTTCTCACACAGACAAATGTCGAGTTCGAGTTCACCGGCGGCAAAATGTACGTACACACCCTGCATACGCGTGCATCTGCATACACGCCAATTCACTCCATCTATGCATGGGCCCTTGACATGATGCGGAGTCGAGACGGATGTCGTCGCTGGGCTGGAAATCGTCAAAACCCTTTATTTCGCCCGTAGGCCTCTACGTCGCCCAATCAATGAGAGCGTAAATCAAGGGGATGAATATGCCAGTGACCGTGGTGGGGGTTAAACCCAACGACCACTAGCGCGGCGAACGACGCCATGCCACTGAGCTGCTCGATCAAAAATCGTCTCTGACTTGCAGCGATATGAGAGCGGCAGTGTTGACCGCGGACGGCAAGGGCATTCTCGCGTGCGGCAACAACATCACTTATGGAGCAGAGGCAGCGACTGTCTGCGCCATTTACTCCCTGGAGACCGGCGAGTGGAGCCCCGGACCCACCATGCCCGAGCAATCCGCCGAGGTGCTGCATGTGGAGATGATCCGGTGCGACGGACGGGTTTTCGCTTTCAGACAGGTTCGTAGTGGTGTTGCTTGGTGATGCGAGCTTGTGTCGGTGCGCGCAAATCCCAGTCTCGACGCGGCCTCTAGGGAGCCGAGGGCGGAGAGAAGGCCCAGCAGGTGGCGGTGCTGGTCGACGGCGCCGCCGAGTGGGAGGCGCTGCGGGAGCGCAGCACCAACAACGGATTCGACTTCTTCTCGGTCGCCTGCATGCAGCTGGAGAAGGAGATATAGGACAGCAGCATCGTCGGCTTAAAACATAAATGCGAAAATAGAGGCGTTTCATTATTGTTTTCCTTTGGATAAGTGATGGAGAAAAAGAATAGCATCAAAGATTCGAATGCTGGAGTGAATGTCACGAGGCATGGTTTTGATTTTGAATTGGTCTGGCGTTGCAGAGGTCCGCACAACTTGAATGAAAAAGTACGATGCCATGTCAAGTTCCACACTGTGCCAATTCCGAGATAAAACGTGCACGCATGACTCGGGGACTCCCAAAAGCGATATATTCGGGTACGCGGGCCTACGACGACTTCCCAATTCAACTAATCCGGCGTGCAATGGATTGTTGGCCCCAGGCTGTGCATCTCCCTCCCGCAAGCAACGCTGCGCACCCGCTGGCACTTTACAACTGAACGACTGTACGATGGGGACGAACGTTTGCAAAACTTGCTCGCGTTCATAGCCGGTCAAGGAAGCGGCCCCTTGCGGAGCGCTGGCCGACGGGATAGGAAATGCGCCCCTGCTGTCTACGAGACTACGACGCCTCGCCTACGCTTGAAAGGCCGGCGCCCCAACGGCGTCGGCACCAAACGCTGTGGTGTTGTCGAGGACGCCAGATTACTCAGTTCAACTTTAAGATTAGTTAATCTGATCGAGTCATTCATTCCCTTGGCCGTCGTGTCGCATTCTCCGGCCAGGACTCCTATGTACGTACTTTCTTTAGCCGAACCGGCGAAGCCGTCGCCCATGCCCCACTTTATCTTTCCGCCAGTCATAGCCATGATTTTTTTCGAAACGTTTAGTGTGTTTCCCTCTTTTTCTTACATGCTATTAGTGCTTTCAATCTGCATGTATTGCCAATTCAAGCTTTCGCAAATCGAATTTTGTTTGCCACATGGCGCGCACAGCAACTAGTAATGCAAAGTGTCACTGCTCTCGTAAAATCCTTGTTATTCCCGGATTGTTGAATCTGGAGCGACTGAAAGCTGCGCAGAGCACAGCGTCGCGCACCCGGCGTGGTGACTCTCGTGCTATCCGTAGCGTTGCAGAATCCGTGCCAGGATGCAGTGCCGGGACACGGACAAATTGGTCGGTGGCGACTTGCCGCAGCGGCGCCGCCTGGACTACGGATCCGTGCCGAAGGGCGCGGCGCGCGACGCGGCCGATGCAAGCAAGCTGAGCGGCGCGCAGCTGGCCTTGGCCGTCTCCTTGACCGTCGTCAACCTCTGCCACGGCCTGCCCAGCCGCTGCGTCGCGCTCTTCTTCCCCAAAGCGGTTTGCTCACCCACAACGTTGGCAACATCGATAGTGCGCCCCCCTACAAATAGTTCTCCATCCCCCCCCCCCCGTGGCCAACGATTGAAACTGTAGCATACGGTACTATTGGGGAATTTACGGTTTCTTTCAATATAAATTACCGACATTTGTCTGACTCGATGGCACTATTTCAGGCAGACGAACGCGACGTTGGCGAGACATGGGTCGGCGCCACCTTTGGTACATTCCACGCCGTCTACTTCGTCGCGTCCTTCGTTGCTGGCGCTGCCGTAAGATGGGGATATAGAGGAGGAACCCTAAACTCTTCAAGATGCAAACAACATGCGCGCATTGTTTGCAGGTCGCACGATACGGCGGAAAGAAGGTGCTCACTTGCGGCTATTGCCTCTTGGGAGCGTCTTTCATGGCGTATGGATGGTGCGTGCCCTTCCTAATCAGCCGTTCGATGCAAAACCATTGAGCCTAGATCCCAATGCTTTATAGGTGCCTGCGATTCGTGAATTCTGGCGCGACATTCGTTCCGCTGGCGATGCTGCTGCGCGGACTGGAAGCGGTGGGCGCGACCTCGGCCACTGTGGGCGTCTACGCAGTCGTCACCAAGGAGCTGGTCCATCACCGAGGCACCGTGATCGTGAGTGCAGCTCCGTCGCTCTTGAGGCAGTCGCGCTCCTCAGCCCATGGGCCTTCAGATCGCGCTCAATGCAGCGTACACGTTGGGTCTGGCCCTGGGTTCCGTGGTCGGCTCAGCGCTCTTCGCCGTCGGCGGCTTCCTGCTGCCCTTCATCGCCCTTGGCGCAGCCCTCCTCTGCGCCGCCGCCCTGCTCGTCTGGCTTGTGGGCCGGACACAGACCGAAGCCTCCAGTGCGTTGTGCATCAACTGTTCCCATCTGCTTCTCTAAAATTCAGTCCATATGCCATACCGGTGAACGTACAAGTGTTATTTGGACTCCAAACAAGTAGGTATACCTAGATCACCAGGCGTACAGCAATGAAGCGAGGCGAAATGTAGAGCCGCAACGGGAAGAGGGCTGGAACGCGTGCGCGCTGCTGCTGAAACGCGTGCCCTGGATGCTGGTGCTGGTGGGCGCCGACTTCAGCTGCAGCATGGCCGTCGTCTTCGTCGACCTCACGCTCGAGCCTCTCCTCAGAAGGGTTCGTGCCAGTCGCTCTTTGCAGGGTCAACAGACCCTCTGCTCTATGCGATCCGCATTCGTGCAATGATGATCGTGTAGCAATGATGATCGTGGAACGTGTAGCAATGATCCACGTAGAGTAAAGTTACTCTATACTCCATGCGTCTGCCAAAGTCACACTGCCTTTTCTCCGTGCCCAGAAGCTCAGCCGGCCCCGTTTCAGTTTGAGCTGAGCACAATGGCTGTGGGCTGTCTCTTCATGCTGCCGCCGCTGACGTTCGCCGCCGCCGCCTACGGAACGGGCAGACTGGCCGACCGACCGGGCTGGGCGGTGGTGGTGAACAGCTGCGCCACGCTCGCCGCAGGCCTCTCTTTGCTCGGATTCGCCGCCTCCGCAGCCGCCGTCGACGTCCACTGCCTCGTCTGGTCGGCCTTTCTTCCGTCTATTTGCTAGAGAGAGAGCGTCTCCCATGACGTGCGCTGCACAACGCTTCAGGGCGATGCTACTGACCGTCGCCTCTCTCATGGTGCACGGCTTCTCGGAAGCGAACTTCGGCGTCGTCTTCACCAGCTGCTTCGAATTTGCCGCGTCAGTCGCGGGCCGCGAAGACGCACCCCTCGTCGTCACGTACAAGTAACCCTTGTGACGCGTTCAGGGCGTTCGGCGTCTCCAATCCCGAAGTTGGCTTCGCCACTCTCCACAACGCAGCCCTGTCGTCCGGGTGAGCGACTGATTTATTCTCGAATGATCTCACGCGCTAGTAGATTGAATCGTTTGCAGCGGCTTCGTCGGCTCCATAGTCGGTGGCACAATCGTGGAGCAAGCCGGAATTCCATGTGCCATGATCGCGATTGCCACCCCGATTTTCATCGCTGTGAGACCTTTTGGCGTGGTGCAAAGCTCCGTCATTCTGTCAATGAGATGAGACGAAATTTAGGAAATGGGCCTGCTGAGCTACTTGATTAGAAGAAGACGGCTGCTGGTCCTACCAGACTGGAATTCTGATTTCTGAGTCTGCTTAGTGCACTGTGAATGTTGAAACAAATGCATTGTTGTTGGAACCATGTGAACTTTGCAACACGATTTGGAAATACTAACGCACGATAGTCGTCATTTCTGTGCTGTCTGTCTGCGGCATCACTGTGGGACCTAAGCCCTAACCTTTTGTAGAAAGTGTAATGTCAAAAATGGGCCTTCACTGCCTCACGAGTCACTATATGCAGAGGATGATGAGGAGTCACTACTGAGGACATGAAAAATTTTTAACTGAATCGCTTCTGAGCACTTTGTAGCAGGTGTCCTGAGTTGTAGCGGCTAGTGCAATGCAATGGTTCGATGTCTCGTACACTGCCAAAGTTTCGGTCCCTAATCTGCAATAGTACACCAATATAGCTCCTCACAAGCTGCTTTCTAGAATCACAATTCGCTTCGCTCCTTCGTCAATTCATCGTAGAGCTTGTCTTGCGCTTCTGCAAAGTCGTCATCGTTGTTTCTGTTGGCTTCCGTCCGAGCTCGAACGCGGCGAGGAGACGATTCACACCGAATTGGTAGCGACACCTTCACGTCGGGTCTTCGGTCGGATTCTAAAAGACAACTGCTCGTTTTGTTGAGGCAGCAGATTGGGAAAATGATGCCGGTGTTGGGTGCCAACCGGTGGGTTTGTCCATGCGGGTGGACCAGGGCTCAAAATTGAAGTGCATTAACGCGGTGCAGTCCAGTTCCCGTTGCTTCGTGTGCCCAGGAGGGTTCTTGGCCCGGAAAGCTTCTCGCTGCACGCCGACGAGCGCGTGAAACGACTCGCGCCAGTCCATGTGGTCGCAGATGAGGTGCGCCATCGTGCTCTGCCGGATCGCGTCTAGCTCCGCTGCAGTGGAAGCGATCTCGTTAAAGTGCTATAGTTGGCCTTCTGCTATCCATACGACTCTTGCCTCTTGTAAACGAGCCCGCCTCCGAGCCGTGCTCGTAGTAGAACCGGTCACACCATTTGAGTGCTTGGAATTGGCGTGCGATCATGTTGGCCGTGGTGGGGCCAACGATGCCTCCATCTACAGCCTTTTCCGCCAACTCGCCCATGTAGAGGTCAATGTCCCAGACGCTCCTTAGAGAAGGTTTTGTTGTCGCAGTTTCGCATTCGTGCACTTGCAATTTGGCAAGGGGGTCAAGGTTGCTGGCTGGTTGGGTGCGAGTGGAGGGGGGGGGGGCAAGTCAACACGCCCTTCCAGATATGTGAACTCGTTCGCTCCCTGTCTCACAGAGGCAGTGCCGTGTTGCAATGAATGTATACTTCTACGAACTCACTTGTAGACGTTGCTCAGCGCGTCGACGTCAGTCCGACTGATGCCCAGCGTGTGTAGGTCGTCGAACGTGTCGACGGCGTCGAGGCCGAAGTGGCGTCGGTAGAACATCCATCCCATTAGTCCGTGGTCGCGTCCGCGCTGCAGGTTGATGGCGACCAGGTCGTTGCCCTTGGCCGACTCGCCCGCCTTTCCGAACAACTCGTTGCGCAGTGGGAACACCACCGTTCTGCAGCCAGCTGACACGAGGCTAATTCGCGTTTAACAGTCTCCCCATCTCTCTCGGTCTCGGTCTTCCCATGCCAAACAGCCAAGACCGAGACCGAGACAGATGGGAAGACCGTTAATTGCGAATCAGCCGAATCAGATCACCAACTGAGTTGTTGGAGACACAAATTGGAGAAAGTGGGAAAGCTACTGACGTGTCGCGAAGCTGTGACTTCTGCTGCGTCAGGCCAATCATAAACAGCTCCCACTGCTGGTTGGGGCTCGTGCCATTGTAGAAAGGTTCGGGATCGAAAAAGTGGTCGCGCAGCTTCACATTGGGCGTGGCTCTCAGTCGCTTTCTCTGTGACTGCAGCCGCATGCAGAGGCCCAAACTGCGAAGTCCCATTTCTGGACAGAGGTGATCCACCCACTCTCTGAAAGAAGAGTACTCTTGTGTCCACGTTATCTAATGCAAATCTCGATCACCTATAGGTACGCACGTCAAGTGGTCATCGATGTTGGCATAATCGATGCGGTGCGGCACGAGACTGTGACCGAAACGGAAGGAGGAGGTGGCGAATTCATTGATGATGGCCGGCGAGCATCTATTTGAGTATTTCGTAAAGCTCTCTTTCCTGGGCCAAAGTTTGAAATCGGACATAAAGGTTGGCCCAATGATCAGAGGCAGCCACTCGTTGTACGTGATGTGCTGCATCTGGGCGACGACCAGTCGACGCGCCTCCTGAAGCGGCCAGCACCCAGTTGAATAATGGCTGCAGCAAGGAGCCGTTGCAGTACTTGAAAAACGGTTTCCGGACTCCAATTCTGCGCTCTCCTCAGCATCATGGCGAGCATGTTGTGCTGCTTCACTAAGAGTCCGTGAATGGTGGTCAATCCCGGCTGCACGTTCACTCGAGCGTCTCCTGCAACACGCGTGGCTGGCTAAGGAAACTGTTTGCTGAAAGTCTGGGAACACATACAGTTGGCACACGCATGTATACTTACAGTGTATTCTCTACCCTGGGCGGTCATGTTAACCCGGTTAATCCCTGCCTCCCATAGCTATATCTGTAAGGGGGGGGGGGGGTTCTTGCCTCAGTCAGAACTCAAAGTCAGGCCAGGTCCCCAACTCAACACCCCCCAATTTCTCCAAACTACAAAATTGCTACTTTACTTTTCAGTTTGTCTTCCTAAGAAAGACACTAAAATTGCGCTGTTTACATATAGAGCTCATTTTGGCCGAATCAGTATGCAATTACTCGTTTTTGGGCGTGAAGTGCATTTTAACACTAAATTTCCTGCGCATTTTTCTATTCTCAGTCTGATGTTTTGTAGTTGAGCTCTGCCTTTATACAGTATTTTATATTGGAATCTGGGCACTGGAATCCGATTTTATTTTTGGATTCCACGAAGCCTTGACTGTTGGAAGGTGTCAATGAATGCTGCAAAGAATGCTGCACCTGCTGCAAAGCAAAAATGCTCTTTCTCAGCGGATCCTTTTTTTGCACATGGGATGGTGCTTGTCTTGCGGAAGCATGCCTAGTGGGTCGGCCTTCATCGCGGCTGGATCGCTTGTCGACCTCAGCTTCGCCAGCTCCGCCTCGCTGTTGCCGTACACGACCGAACCGTCCAAGAATGCCGTCTGTCGCGACATCTGCTCACGAGGACCTAAAGTCGCGTGTTTGCCGGTCGTTTTTTTTTTGCAAAACAATATTGTTCCGAAGAAAGGGAAGCTTATGCAGGTACATATACCTGCTTTCTCCTGAGCCGCTCGCGTTCTGGCGAAAGGCAGGCATCTTGGAGTCGAGCCGTCTTTGCTGGGAATGGGGATTGGCATGCAGTTGGGGTTGGGAGAGTCGCAGCGCAGGCAGTCCAGCGCGCTGCCGTCCATTTCTGGAAGGGAAGGGAAGGCTGCAGCATTGGCTGAAGCGAGCCGCAAGTCTTGTTGCAGCAGCAGCAGCAGCACCTGTGGACGGAGGGTTGAAGGCGAGGTCGTGACTGATGAGCTGTCCCCACTGCATGAGCAGCAGACTGTGGTGGTGGTCGACGCCCTTGACGTCCATCGACACCGCCGCCTCGCTCACGGCGCGGGCCGATGGCAGCAGACCGCCCTTCACACTCGTGCAGCGTGGCGCACTCACTCCTGTGCGGGGAGGAGGAGGGACGTTCGTGCCACGACACGAGCCGCGAAATTCACATGGTTTTACAGCGCCTAACAACAACGACACACTACTAAAGTGGATGATCTCATAAGGAGCATTTTCCCATTGCACAATCCTGGCCGTGCGGTGGCTGATTTGGGCAGGAAGGCGCTGTCGCCGCTTTCGATTGCGACTGTTGGGCAACTGCTTGCACCATTACCAATCGGATATCGGGCCAGCGCTCCGATTTTTATCAAACTCTCCAAATTGGCGGAGACCACACACCGTCTTCATAGACGGCTGGCCGAAGTCGCCTCATGGTCGTCATGGCGGCGCCCGTGCCACGCGGCGCCCAGGGACGCGAGAAGACCTTGTTGCAGGCGCCGTCCAGGTCGCGATACGGCCATTCCTGGTCGCAAAACACCGTCGGCGCTTCGCACCTCACCGAGTCCTCCCGCTTCAGTTTTCGAATCTGCAAGTGAACGCAGGTGCTGCGCAGTGACGTCATCAGCGTTCAGCGACGCACGAAGCGCCTTCGGTCTCGTCTCGTTATCGTTCGGGCTACGCGTCGTTCGGCGCGGTCCTTGGTCGCGGCCTCCACGAGCTCCGAAAAGGGCTGTCTGCCCAAATTCCCTCGGTTAGCAGTGCCCGGCTGAATCGAGGCAACACATATAGGTAGGCACCGTTACGTTAGGAAACGAAGACAACAACAAACCGTTACGACGTCGTTCGAATTGTCAGAAGACCACGCGTCCACGCTTAGAAGTCCTAAATCCATGACAATGGTGGTGGAACTCACATTTTGTGTGGTTGCGTACAGAGTTGCATGCATGCCTCACGTTTTTTTTTGTAATCTAGTAATCAGATTGTTTATTTCAGCACAGGACGAATGATTTATTGATAACTGAGATTGAGAATGATAATTTGCCCAAAGATAACAATCTTCATAAATCCTTTTGTGAATTATAGAATTGCAAAGTAGCGAATACCACGAAAACTTATAAGCGCTCGAGACCCATACAATTTCGGATAGCCTCCTCGAAGGAAGCTTATCGTATCGAGCTGATTGTCATGACTGTGCTTGGCGATCATTCAGGCAATAGAACATGGGGAAAATTGGCGAAGATCATTGAGGCAATAGAACATGGGAAAATTGGCCGTTATCGCATAAAACTACTAGCCGGGAGGTGGTCCTGTACGAGATTTACCTGCGCAGCAGCCCAGTGCTAGAGCCACAACGTATCTTTCCATGTCGCCCACTGCGCACACGTCGCTTTCGTTCTCTGCGCGCAAATAATCAACTGAGTTCGACTGTCGGAGGGGCCGCTGAGCGGAAGAGTCGCGGCACGGCTGAGTAAGCAAGCGGCATTGAAGCAAAGAGAACTATGAAAGACCATATTCATTGAGCTTCTCATTGAGCTCTTCGCCATCTGAAGGAGCACGGGTATGCAACAGGACGTGTGAAAACACCCTAGGTAAGGGTGAGTTTCACAAAAGCGAGCTAAGGCACTAGGGGAATTATTGGGTGAACCCAATGGACCGCCGTACGTTCCATTTGTGTGGACCCATTAGTCAGGGTTCGAAGAATTCGTCCTCGCCTTGCCATTAGGGGGTTCCTGCTGGAGTCCGGAAGTGCAGCTCGACAAGACTTTGCAGCACCGGTTGTATTTTTCTTTCTCTCTGGGTGCAAAAAAGATTCAATGTGCGGCCCTCGCCAATTCAAAGGCAAACTTTTGCTGAAAAGT
>JASAMY010002191.1:0-18352 GCA_030248085.1 Paralinhomoeus sp. GSCO2_6 | reverse complement strand
TTAGAGTGCTTTGAATTGGATTGAATTGGATTAGAGTGTTAGGTCAATGCGCCACGGGGACAATGGGGACGCATGGATTCCAAATCAGTTTTTTTTTTGCGTGCGGTAAATCTTTGCCAACAATTACCTAATTAGCCTTATAATTGAGTGAAATGGAAGGCAGCGCTAAAAAAATGAGCTGCATCTCTGGCGCCGACTCAGTGAGGCTGTGGTTGGCTGATTCTCGACACTGTGAAAGCGACCTACCTACCTACCATTCATGGTCCTCTGCGGTCAGACTTCCTATATCTGTTATTTTGTTTGCTGCAGAGCTTTGCAAGCTGCGTTTGCAACCAACTTCAAAGGGTGTCGACGTCGTAACTCAATGTGTTCCGGGGGATAGGGAGTTTTAGCTACTAGGTACGTTGTACACGTGGCCCCAAAGTAACTTTTCTGCTGGTCGTGCCTAGCTAAAAAGAACAGTGCCTCAAACGGCGTCAGAGAGAGAGCGCAGAGAGCCTGCTGGAAGGCCCACCTTGAAGTCATGCATGTCGGCGAGTATGTCGTCATGCAGCTCGTTGATCGTCCTGTAGAGGCTGGGGACGACGACGAGGCAGGCGAAGATCGCCAAGCCGCTGCACGCAACCGCCGCGCCCACCACCAACTTGGCCGACATTCTATGTATGAGGTTCTGATGATGCTTGTGATTTTGAAACGGACTACTCCTAGTCGATTTTTTGAATGCTCCGTACGAGATTTGGCTCGAATTTAAGGGGGATCGTTCGGCTTCGGGCGGCGCGCCACGCATCCGCGATCGGCGCGAGGGGGATTTGGTTCGCGGCGTCGAAAAAAATGCGCGCGCGCGTTCCCCGCTCTGTGCTCGACTCGATTACACAGGCGATCTATCCGATCCGTCTCGCGCAAATGCGCCCCGCCTTTCGGGCGCCGCCCGCCCCAGAAAAAAAAACTCTTACGTTGTGCTCTTGCAAGAAGCTCTCGATCTTGAAAGAGAGAAAGCGGACTTGTGCACGCTAGACGAGGAAACGCAACAAGCACTGCATTGAAAGTCGTGCATGTTCGTGCGTGTGTTGTTTGCGAATTGTTTGCTTGCCTGACGGAGTCACCGCTTATTGGTTGGTGAACGACTGACTCCAGTTGAACAGTGGTTCGAGAGTTTTCCTAGTTCCAATCGCGGCGTTTCTTTGCAACCTCCTTGCTACCATGATTTCGGTCTCGATTTAGCTACGACAAGTCGGAGAATTTGTCTCGAGAAGAGTTGTCTCGCTTCGACTACCTCCTGGTGGGCGCTGACGACGCTGGTGTGGACATCGAGCAATTGGCCCCTGACTATCCCTCCCACGAGCTGTTTTTCGTCGAGTCGGCCTTTTGGAAGCTCACCGCGCACTGGCGCAACCTTCAAGTCGGTGTCAGATCCTCCGACAAAGTTGCCGTTTTGAAAAAGAAAGACATCGCGTTGAAGGGAGGGTGATTTGAAGCATAAAGGACATGTTGATTCTAGAAATGTTGAGCATGCTTAGTGATTGCGTTGTGTTCTGTTGTATGTTTGGAGTTGTTCATGTTGCAAGCTTACTACAAGTTTGGAGGTAGTACCTAGCTTTGCGTATTGGCTGTTGGAACTTTCGCTTTTCCTTTTACTTACTGTGAAACAAAAAGCAATGCACGCAGGCTCTTTCAGTACGTACGTGTAGGTACACCCTACTTTTGCTATGCTCCGTACTGCATACACCTTGGACTACGTTACATACACTACGATGAGATGGTTTTCAATTAGGAAACTACGAACCACGCCCTACAACGGCTGATGAAATAGTAATTTGATAATATCCATGTTTTTGTTGCTGCGATACGTCATTAATGACAAATTAGCAAGCGAGCGAATCCCAAAGGAGTTGTGGTAAGGATACCAAACTTCCGAACACATCTTAATAAATACTTCTTGGCTTTACGCAGGTTGCTTGTGGAATACCGTGTCTTGGATTTTTTGCAGAGTTCCTCGCAGAGAAAAGTATAGTTCTTCGCTGCTAGCTAAGCTGCGTCTTTAAACCCGTTCGTGGGCAACTTTTCACACACGTCAAGATGGTGAGAAGAGACAAGCAGCAGTGGAAGGCCAGCTACTTCCTCAAGCTCCAGGTTTTTGGGCTAATTCTTTTATTTTTTATTTTGTTGTTTCGTAACTGTTGGAAATTGTTTCTTCAGAAATTCCTGGACGAATACCCCAAGTGCTTTATCGTCGGCGTCGACAATGTCGGCTCGAAGCAGATGCAGGAGATTCGGGGCGACATGCGTGGTGAGAAATTTTCTAATTTAATTGAGTTAAATTAATCGATATTCGATAATGTATCGATAATCTTCAAATTTAAGGTCACGCCGACATTTTGCTGGGCAAGAACACGATGATCCGCAAGGCGATCCGCGGTCACGCCGCCAAGAATCCGGATTTGGAAAAGTGAACTATTAATTTTTCCTTTATTTATTTATTTTTATCCGTTTGACCTGTTAAGGCTGCTGCCGCACATCGTGGAAAATGTCGGCTTCGTCTTCACGACCGGCGACCTCTCTGAGGTTCGCGAGCGTCTGCTCAAGAACCGAAAGGCCGCGCCCGCCAAGGCCGGGGCCATCGCGCCCATCGGTTCGTCGCGTCTCCGCTCGCACACCCCTACACGCACGCACGCACGCACGCGTGTACTTGGATTGTGATTGCAGACGTGCACCTTCCGCCGCAGAACACGGGCATGGGCCCGGAGAAGACCTCGTTCTTCCAGGCGCTCTCCATCCCCACCAAGATCTCCAAGGGCACCATTGAGATCCTCGTACGTCCCTCTCGATGTGATTATTAGCGACTTATCGATGGATATCGATCCGTTTTCAGAACGAGGTGCACCTGATCAAGGTGGACGAGAAGGTGGGCGCGAGCGAGGCCGCGCTCCTCAACATGTTGGGCATTCAGCCGTTCAGCTACGGCCTCGTCGTCAGACAGGTTCGGTGTAAATTGTCGATTTTTCTCTCTGATTGAACATTTTAAAGCAAACGTCGCCAGGTTTACGAGGCGGGCGCCATCTTTGCGCCCGAGGTGCTCGACATCACGCCCGACGACATCAGGGCCAAGTTCCTTCAGGTCTGTCTGCTGCTCAGTCCGAGGCACTCGCGAACGAGCGCACGCACGCACTTTGTTGAAACCCACCCATACTTGTGTGCAGGGCGTGGCGAACGTGGCTAGCGTGTCGCTGGCCATCGACTACCCGACGCTCGCGAGCGCGCCCCACTCGATCGCGAGCGGCCTCAAGAACCTCATGGCCGTCGCCGCGGTCACCGATGTCACCTTCAAGGAGGCCGAACAGGTAGGCCAGCCCCCCCCCCCCCCCGCCCTGCCCCCTCTCTACACCCTAGACCCCCTAGAACCTACACGTATTGCCCCTGGCGCTTTCAGCTCAAGGAGTACCTGTTGGACCCGAGCAAGTTCGCAGCAGCGGTCGCGCCAGTCGCGGCGGCGGGCAAGCCGGCAGCCGAGGAGGCAAAGGCCCCCGAACCGGAAGATGAACCCGAGAGCGACGAGGACATGGGCTTCTCACTATTCGATTAAGCACCCCCCCCCCATGAGTGATTATTTGTTGTAGGGAGAGGGCCGTGTGAGAAAACGCGGTTGTTGATCGCTACCCACTCGTTGACGCGTGAGAGAGCGGTTGCGGGAATGAAGCGTTCTTGTTGAGGCACAGAGACGTGCTGACACTGAGTTGCTCTTGCGCTATCTTTGCAGTTTTAATTGACGTGGCAGTAATCCTCGTTGCGCAGACACCACCTTGAGATTATTTCAGTATTCTGTTTCTTTTAATGTACACATGCACTATTTATTCCCTAGACGAATGTTTCATACTCTGCTTTTAGTGAATTACGTGTTCCGTCCCGTTTAATTATTTTCTCCAGTGTTGTTTAGGGCTTGCCGAAATGTCGACGGTGATTCCATTGATGGAGGCTGTGGACGGCGTGTCGTCCGAGCCCCCGCCTTACCCGGCGGATGGTGGGGCGGCCGTTCAGCCTGAACCGCCTAAAAAGACGTTTGCGGCCACGCCTAAGACGGCAGCGCCGCCTGAGAAGGGCCTCTTTTTCGACGACATGGACGAATTCCTGCACGGCAGCAGCGTCGCCGCGGCGAGAGTCTCCATCAGAATGGGTAGATTGGCGATTAGGTTGAACCGGTTTTGCGGACTGATGGTTTTCCCCTACCGTTTCGTAGCGAATTTCCGGCCGAAGGGCTCCGGGTTATGCTCAAGATCTATTCTGCGCCCGAATATGTTCGAGTCGTACCCAGTTATAAGTGCCATTACATGCGGCTTGCTTACAGGTTTTCTGCGCAAGGTGCTGGGCCTGCTCAGCGTCCAGCTTCTCCTGACGCTCGTCATCGGCTCGCTCTTCATGTTCGTGCCCCTGCTGAGCAACAGCGTGCACAGTCTGTACGTGCCTGCAGCCTGCACGCGTGCGTGCCTGCGTGCCAGTGAAGACCGCGTGCGTACGTGCGCAGGCCATGGCTGATGCCGGTCTGCCTATTCGGCTCAATCGGCACTCTGATCGGAGCGATGGTGAAACGCGACAGCTACCCCGTCAACCTCTGCCTCCTCATGGCGTTCACCGTCTTTGAGAGCGTCGCGGTCGGAGTCGTCGGTACGAGTGCCCACTGCGTTGATGACCCAATAGAGAAAGGACTTTGATTATCTGGGTTGAATGGACTCCCGGATATATGGATGCATGAAGGCATTGCAGTGGCGCTGTACGAGAAGGCGATCGTGATCGAGGCGGTGCTGCTGACGGCCGCGGTCGTGGTCGCGCTCACCGTCTACACCCTCCAGACCACGAGGCACGCACTCTCTCCCTCCCTTCTCGCCCTGATTTGGGCAAGGCCGTACGTACGAACAAAGCTAGCAAATGGGGGCTAGGTGCCGTTATTTTGGTGCATCGTATTACAAACCATTGAAAATTCCGCAAAAGCAAGCGATTTATCAGTCTGGTGAAACATTCTGTGGGGTCCGTAGGGTGGGGTGAACTGTAGGCTGAGGTGCAGGTATGTTCATGTTCCCGTATGCGTTGCAGTAGTGAAATTAAAAAAAAAATGGGATTTGTGGCCGCCTTTCAGAGACTTCAGTTCGATGGGCGCCGCTCTCTTCTCGATGCTGTGGATTCTCGTGATCGCCGGCTTTCTACAGGTTCCTTGATATCCTTGGCGGTTTGTTGTCTATTTATAATCTTCTGCAGATGTTCATCTTGAACACGTTGTTGGAGTTGGCGATCGCTGCGGGAGGCGCGGTGCTCTTTTCCTTCTTCATCGTCTTCGACCTGCAGATGATCATGCACAGAATGTCGCCCGGTGCGCTTCCGATGCTTTTTTCTGTTCTTTTTGCTTTTTACTTGCGAGCTATCGATGTCATCTGTTTTTTAGAAGAGTACATCCTGGCGACGCTGACGCTCTATCTGGACATCATCAATCTGTTCCTGCACATTCTCCGTCTCGTCGCCGAGTCGCAGCGTCGTTAAGAGAGTCAAGAATCAAGAAAAGCAACAAAAAAAGCAGGAATGATGTTCGACTGGCTGAAGGCGTCAACGTAAAGTAAGAGTTTGTGCACAAAATACTAGCTGGTGATGGTGAGCAGCATTCCCAACATGTTACGGCCACTTTGCGCAATACGGAGCGCATTTGTCTTTTCGAATGTGATATGATTGTGAGTCGGCAGTCGCGTAACCCCCTTTTGTATACTACCTACTCGGAAGGAATGTGCACGGTGTAAGCTGTATATGGGCTTGGGGCTGTACCGCTTCTGTCATTTGCTGGTTTTGAAAATTGAACTGAACCTGCTTGTAGCTCCAATTGGTGAATGTCCGTTCCGTTGATGTTTCAGTTCACTTCATCGGACGACCCATTACACTGTACAGAGCCGCAAACCCGTGGCAGACAATGGGGGAACGGCGACACATGGGTTCTCTCTCTAGAATAGGTGCAACGGGCTGCTCTGCTCTGCCGCTGTACAGCCACGGGTGGGTAGTGTACAGTGGATAGAGTCACAGTTGAACTATCTATTGTCAGCAGCCAACTATCAGAATAACGGGTCACTCTTCAGATTGCCTTGTGAAACGCGTTCAGCTTTCAGGCAGAGTAAACTTGTGGAATGAGTTGAAGTTCATGTTGATTTTCCGCCGCCTGACGAGATAGCGCTGAAATGCACCTTTGCTTTGCGTGTCAGCATTTGCTCTGTTTGAAGCCAATCTGCGCAAAAACAGTACAAAAAAATTTATTATACAGTATGCTCACACGCCTGGGTCCTGCATGTCCTTTGTACCTCGTGTCTCTCTCTGACCGCTTGGTTGTGTATAACGTAGTTGCGACCGAAGGAACTGTAGAACCTCTCGCATATGACGTAGAGTGCGCATGCGAACAGCAGAGAATACACGAGCCAGGCGGGCAAGTGCTCCTCGTTCACGTGGGGCGGCGCGTAGTCGGTCACGGAGAAGCTGAACCGAGAAGTGGGGGGGGGGGTGTTGAATGGCGACAGAGAGGACGCGAACTTGGTGCCATTGGCGTAGGCGATGACGCCGCACGCGACCCTCTGGGCGTCCATCTGCTCGTTGTCGTCCGAATGGAGCAGAATCGAGACGCTTCGGCCCACGATCGAGGTGGGCCCCTGAAGGACGCGAGCCTCGATTCTCTAGGCATTGTAGGCTCCGTTGCGGTGGTGCGTCTCACCTGGAGGTCGATGCGTTGGTCGTACTGCACGAAGTTGGCCTCGCCGTTCTCGTCGCTGGACACGGGATCCAAGTCGCCCACGTGCCTGCGCATGTGGTCGCAGTTGAGTGACGACATCCACGCAGCGCTCTCAATACTTGACTGTCAGATTGTCAAGTATCAATTCATCTGTGTCACGCTTGCGGACATTACTGCTCTGGGATTGTCGGTCGGTGCTGCCCGACGCCGTCACAACAAAATTGGAATGCGTGGTGGTGAGTTCTCGGTCGCTTATTGGTGTCGTTCACTGGCGGATCCAGGATTTTCTGACAGAGGGGGGAGAAGGTAAATTTTTTGTAACCGCACAAACTACACTACTATGGAATACACAAAAATGACGGGATTTTTAGCTCCCTTGCGAATTGCAAGTTGGAAGAGAACCACAGCGCCGCAGGCGAAAATTTTGCGCTTTTGAGTGCCTAAATCCAAGGAAAACAAGGAAATCAAGTAAAAATCTGCCTATTCTCCCTTGTGCTCGCCCTTCTTTCCTGCTTCTCCACCTGATCTCTCCCCCTCCTTCCCCCCTAAATCTGAGCTGACAGGAGGGGGAGACCCCCCTCTCCCCCCCGTCTGGATCCGCTAGTGGTGTCGTTCGTTCGCGGCCCTTTTGAGCACCTTTCGCAGCTTCTCGCTTCTCCGTGTCGCGAGCCGGTGGGGTTGTAGTGGGTGCCGGCCCAGCCAGGCGTGGCGTTCCTCGCTTGGCGCGCGTTGCAGTGCTGCCGGCCGAACGTCGTCACGTACAGGCCGTACCGGCTCCGACTCACCGGCAGCGACAGCTGAAAGAGCAATGTCCGTAGGTACATCGCGTTATCATGAGAACAATGTTTTGCGTCGTGGCTTTGGTAGCGGAACGCACGAACGAACTCAGAGAGGGCACCAGAATCAATCAGTTGAAGGCGTGTTCACACTGGACGCGAGCGCGACACACACAATGAGTCGTGACGCCATGTCGCGTCGAAAGGAGACGCAAGCCGAAACACACGCAAACCTGCCCAACGACTTTTGTCGGCGTGTTGATGCGGTGCTGCTCGAAACGGACGAAGCCTTTTGAAAGTGGAAATTTCTTGGTGCCTCTCAACCTTACGACCGCAACTGAAAGCATAAAGAAGGATGCACGGACGTGGGCTACAGCGACACCACTATCGGGCGTGTTATAGTGGCACTCATCGCAGCGCAAACGCCCTACACTCGTGCTAAAACTGCTGCACGCACGCACGCACGCACGCACGCACGCACGCACGCACGCACACACGCACCAAGCGGTGCCTCGTTGTCCCTGTCAAAGTAGTCGATTCTCAGATTGCACTTCTTCAGCGACGCCTTCTCCGCGTCCTCTTCTTTGGCTTTGCGCTGCGCCGCCCTCCTGCAGCGCACCTCGAGTGGGCGCTGCAGCCAACAGGCGAGTGCCAGCCAAAGGACCACTTGCGCTTTGGCCGTGCACAGCATTGCTGCACTGTTGCTGCTGCTAGACGTCTTCTAGACCGTATGTCTGCTGTACGGCGACAGTGGACGGACGGGGAGCACTGGACACGGAGAACAGCGCGGACCTCAAAAAGCACGATGAGGACAGGCGGTTGGCGGCGGGTTGCAGATAAAATCTAATCGGAATCTGCCCTCTGAGGTTGTGCGCTATGTTCGGGCAACGTGTCATCGTCTGGCAGTGTTCGCGCCGCTGTAAACACGGCGTGCGCAACTGAGGGTGCACAATGTTGCCTGGGTGTCGCAGCAATTATTCTTCAACACGCTTGAACGATCGGGCGTCAGTACACCACTCAGGGTGTACGCGTCAGTGCACCCCGACCATAATACGAAACGACTTATCAGTGTGGCTTTTTTGAATTTTCAGTCGCTTGTAAGTTACAAGCTGTAACTTTTGATTGCCTCAATTTTGGCGTGATTGCTCAATAGAACCGAATTCGGAAGGGGAAACCGACCGAGTCGTCAGACGTACCATTGTATGTATGCATGTGCATTCGCTTTCCAAAAAATGTTCGCAAATGTTAACAGAGTGTTTTGTTTCTGCCGTTTTTGCTCGTCGTTCGCGAGCGCCTGTGTCAATCGAAATGAAACAGTCCGGCAGGGTCCGGATTTAGGGTGCACGGAAGCATCATTGCCGCTTTATTCCAACGGCAACGGGCCGCGAAATGCACAGACACGACGTGAAGTCGATCGAGTCAGCAGCGTCCGCCGTCCTATGCGCCTATAAAACAGACATTAGGTAATAGATCTCTTCTACAAGCTTTCGCTTTGCTTGTCTCCGACTCTCAGGAGCAGCAGAGCCGGCGGCCGTTGACGGTCTGGCAGGCGAGGCGGTTGCCGTTCGCGTCGTTGGGCGGGCAGAGGTCGCCTTCGCAGGGCGCGAGCGCGTTCCTGCCCGACGCGCAGACGTTGAGGCAGCAGTAGCTGCCGCCCCCGCCCCCCGACGCCGCCACGCAGCCGCCGTTCAGCCGTTCGCAGTCCGCCCGGTTGCCGCAGGCGCCGAGCAGGCGCGTCTGACTGCCGCACGTACGCACGCCCTCGTCGTTGCGCGAGCCGCCGCCCCCCGCTAGAACAGTGTTTTGGTTGCAAATTTCGTCCGACGCCCATAGGAATGCTGAGGCGGTGGCGTGCATCAGCCTTTTACAGGTCAACTCACAGCAAGTGACTCTGCGGCAACAGGTGCCGAGGGGTCGGTTGCCGGAGCACGCGTTCCTGGCACATTGGCCTCCGAGACCTCCCGCGGCGCGCGTGTTCGTGCAGCGGTTCTGCGAGGCCGCGTCCCCGTTGCAGATCGACGCCGCCAGAGAGCAGCCCGCGCAGCCGCACTCTCGGTCGTACTCTGAAGCGCGCGACCGGTGCTTTCACTTGGACAATACACGTCCCATATGTGGGCGTTCATGCGCTGCGCTATGTCTCTAGAGCGTGTGGAGAGCAGAGGGATCTCACGATTGAGGTTGGTGTTGGAGTTGCCGGTGCCCGTGTTGCCGCAGCAGTCGTAGGAGCCGGTGGAGCTCCGGTAGCAGCCCTGGCCGCCCTCCTGCGTTCGGCACTGGAAGATCGTCTTGTCCGTGCACGAACTTTGAAAGACCAAGCCGTTCTCTCTGCAGCCGCTGCCGTCTGAACCAAACGCACCCTATTCGAACGACTTTGAAACGTCTCTTCATTTTTCCCCAGCTCTTGATGCTCGACGAGCTTGGCTCGAACGGCTTTTGACTGCTGAGTTCCAGGCTCTCGGGGCATTGATCTGCGCTTCATAGCTTGCTCAAGCTGGCACTTGGTGCCTTTGCCATGTCAATTATTGCTAGTCAGGCGAGCTGCTTCTGCTTAAGCGCAAAAAGCAGGCGCCCGAGGCTCAAATGCAAGAACCCCTTCTAACTACTAGCAGGATTAATAAGCAAGACTGCAGACTAAACTAATCCTCCAGCTGCCGCTTCAGAAACAGCGGCAGTACCAAGTACAAACTCACACGTAAACTGCGGCTTGCAGAGCAAGAAGACACACAAGTTGTTTCCTGTCTCGCCACCTCGCGCGCTCACCACTAAATCCTCGGTTGAAAGTCTGGCGATTGCAGGTCCTTTGACTCGAGCAACAGTAGTACGGAGGGTCGCAGACGCCGCCGCAGTTGCCACAGGCGCTCGGGTTGTTCGAGCTGCACACCCCCAGCAGGAACGGTCGTCCGAACTGGCGGCACACTAGCGAAGAAACGCGCGGGAAAAGCGCAACTTTGCATAGAAGTTCCGTGGTATACTGTGGTCGGTACAGCGTACAGTCTGCTTGCTATAAAGCGTTTCGCGTGGCGAGACGGTTAAGCGAAGCGGTAAGCTCAATAGCAAAAAAAGCATACAATGAACAAAGCCGCAAGTTATGGGATTTTTTCTAGGCAAGTTTATATATTTTTTTCACGCAGCAGGTGCGCAAGCAAACGAAACAATTCTATCTATACTTATTGACGTGACGGTGTGATGCCCATAGTTAAAACACCTCTGTGAAATCCGCGAAAACAGAAATTGCAACGAAAAAAAAATACCTTGCGCGAAGACTGCTTGGTAGGCGCAGCATGCTGCCAAAACGGCAAGGAGTAACTGCAGACGCATTTTCCTACTGGAGGTGTTTATCGCAGCAATCTGTCTCGATAAAATATACCTAGGTATAAAGCGGATCTTGCTATACGATTCTGCGCTAGCTTCTGCGTTGTATACAACTTCAGTATACTGAAGTGCGTAGAGGCGGGAACGCCGTCTCTCTAGAAGCAGGATGGAAATTCAGCTGAGTCGCCGCAATTACGGAGGTACAAGCTGCGCAAATACTGCGATACGCTTGAGGTTTTAGAATATGAGAATACTGAATTTGTGCGCTTATGGGGACGCCTGAAAAAGAAGCTGATCTATAGTCTTCTTTTCCGCTTTCTCGACGGTCTCCGCCTTCGGATGAGTGATGGCTAAACCAGATTTACTGCGTTTACTGTCTAGTAGAAAATAAAAGGACCTGGAAATTCAGGCCGGGCCTGGCCTGCCCTTCCCTGATCACTGTACGTACACCGGTCCTGGTGTACGGTGTCGGTGACCTGGTGTCCTGGTGCCGGTTACGGTGTCAAAGGTGTACGGTGGCAGTGTACTGAGATGCATACCGTGCGTGGACCGTCGATGGACGGCACGGCAGCTCATCTAGGCCGAGAATCGTAGTCGGCGCGTGTCGGCAGTTCAGTTCCAGATACACAAAAATATGTCGTTTTGGCTGCTTGCTACTGTACATATTCTACCTCCTCTAAATGGAAATGGAGCGAGACAAAAGCGAAAAGCGAACATCTACCTATTCCACCAAAGTGCCTTGAAAGCTCGCTAGTAGCAAGACGCCGTCGCCTCCAAGCTGTGATGACTATGAGCACCTGCTTGAGTCTGTGTACCGATTGATGCACGCTTTGCCTCTTCTTTTACGACGACGACTTTCGACTACGACAGCCACATATGGCGTTTTGAATTAACTAGATTTGCATAAGTACAAGACGTGACTTTTCTCTAATATACAATTCTCATATTTGCCTTATGTAAATTTTGCTCGCCATTTTGTTGGTTGGCTCGAGATTGGTAACGGTATATGAACTTGTAGGCGTCTCGTTTTTGTCTTTTTTCTCTCGTTTGTGTCCGGTTGTGTTTTGGTGTGTGTTGAGACGCGTGAAAAATAAACAGGAGCTGAAAACTGAATACCCAATAATCTGACGATAAACAGGAATATCGTGAAGCCGCAACGCGGATGGACAGCATCGCATCAAATTGATCGGCACTCGTTTAGCAGCATTCAGCTGAGCTCTGGGAAAGTCAGCTGAGTTGAGACTTGAGTTGAGAGCGTGATGCCGATCGAACCCTTGGCACTGTGTTGGCTCCGTCGGTTGCGTTGCTTGCCGCAGTCAGTCGGCTCACTCTCACTAGCTAACTCCACAGATTTACCGTCCCGGCGCTGCCATTTATCAGCAGTGGAGGCGGCGCCAAAGTGCCATGCTTGCCTAAATACTACAACCGCTGTCTTTCCCCTTCCCCGCAGTGTAGTCGCTTCGACAGAATGCACGCAGCTAATATTATTGTTGTTATGGGTGCACGAGCACAACGTGTGCGTTTCGTAAGCTGACGCAATTACTGAGCAATATACTGTGCCTGGCACCCTTTCATTAATCCTTACCAATAAGAACCCCTTCGTTTCTACGTTTCTCTGCGCATATTTGGCAATAACTTGTTATTTTCTACAACAAACAGTTTGCTCGCATGTGTGTGCGAGTGTGCTGTGTGTTCTTGTCTCGTTATCGCCAGTTGTTGACCGTTGCGTCTTGTTGCCCACTCTGCGTATTAGGCATCGTTGCGCCATTTGGCAAGTGCCAATTGTTGCTTCTATGCTCAGTGTTTTTCCTCGTTGTTCTAGAATTTCGCGTTTGTTTTGAAACACACTCACCGTCGACATTTGTAGAAGCAAGACACGAGTGAGTGAAATGCCCGAGAGTGTCGAGGACGCGCAGTTGGGGCGGCGGCGGCACTCGAGCCAGTCGCCGCAGGGGAGTCGTGAGCAGGCTCTGGAAGGGATCGTGGCCGGCCAGGAGGGGGAGGAGGAAGATGGGCTGTGTCCGCCGCAGCGCGACCGCCAGCAGACGCTCTCGGACGACGAGGCGGTGAAGCACGCCACCGACTTCGGCCGCAGACGACGCAGACAGCGCCTACACTCCACCAGCGTCGTCGCGCCCGCATACTTCGCCGTCACCGCCTACCAGACCGTGCGTGCGTGCGTTCGCGCTTTCCCGCAGGTTCCTGTTGTTTGTGCGTGCGTGCGTGTGCAGGCCGCATCTTCTGGAGAAACGGTCGTATATCGCATCTTCTTTCGTTTTTAGACGAAGCGTTCGGACGAGTCGAGCTCTGGGTCGCCTGGCGGCTCGCAGACGTCGGTGGGCGAGCCCGCCTTGACTTCGGGGCCCGCGAAGGGCTCGGGCGCGTCGCGGCCGCTGACGGGCCGTCAGTACGTGACGATCGCCGCGCTGGCGCTCGCCACCCTCAGCACCACCGTCACCTTCTCCTGCATCGCGCCCTTCTTCCCGCGAGAGGCGCGTTGTTTTGTGCTTCTGTCTAGATAGGGCCATCCATTGTTTTCCAATGACGTGGGGGTCCAAGGGCGCTCACCACAGACACACGTGAATCGGCCGCAGCCCCCCCCCCCCCCCGTCGCGACACGTGGAAACACACGCGCCATCGAGCGACGTGAAACAGCATCTATTGGCAGTCTGAAACTGAGTCAGACGGTTTGCGTCTGCACTGCATGCAATCTTTTCACCCGTGCTTTGTAGTCGGTTGGGGGGGGGGGGAATCGCGGGTCGCTATTTGACCATGGACGCGGTACAGGAACGTAGATGACACGCACCCACGCACGCACGCACGCACGCACGCGTTGAATTTTACCCAAACACGAACAACCCTAGATTAGCCAACAACAAATTTTGTTTAGGGCGAAAAGAAGGGCATCAGTACCAGCGCAATCGGTTTGATTTTTGGCAGCTTCGAGTTCGTCGCCTTTATTTGGTCTCCAGTCGCTGGGAAATTAGTGAGTCGTGTCTGCGTGCGCATTTGTTCCTGCTCGTGTCTGTGGTCAATTCTGATGACTTTCGTTTAGATTCCGATCGTCGGGCCGAAATTCGTGCTTGTCATGGGCTTGTTCGTCAATGGGGTCACTTCGATCCTATTTGGGTGCTGTCCTTTTGTATTGTTCTGGACACGCACGCACGCCGTTGTGTGGTGTCGTCAGGCTGCTGAACATGTCCCCGGGCGGCACGACGTTCCTGCTGACGGCGCTCGTGGTGCGCGTGGTGGAGGCGCTGGGACACAGCTCCTTCACCACGGCCAGCTTCACCATCACCGCCGCTGAGTTCCCACACAAGCGCGCCACCGTCATCGTCAGTCCTGCTTCTTCCTTGCTTGCTTGCCCGTTGCGAATGCCTTCTACATTGTTTGGTTCGGCAGTCGTCTGAGAGAGTATTGGGGCATACGTGCTGAATCGGTCTGACACACCAGAGGAGTGATCTAGAGGGTATCGAGAATGTGGTGTAAAGTCGTGCCCGTAAAGATCCGGATCAGAAAAGTGTGTGTGTGTGGGGGGGGGGGGGGTTCAGCGAAGTGAAAGTTTTCTTTGCACCAAAATAGCGTGTGAACAGGTACGATGAAATAAATGGCCGATGGGTGCGAAAAACGGGTCAAGCCCCCCCCCCCCGCGAAGCTGCACCTTTGTACGGCGAGGGGGGTGTCCATAGAGGAGTGTCGACTCGCTGCAAGGCTCGTTCAGGGCATCGTGGAGACGTTCAGCGGGCTGGGCTTTGCGGCGGGTCCCTTCATCGGCGGCTTGCTCAACGACATGGGCGGATTCCAGCTGCCCTTCACCGTCCTGGGCGTCGTACTGCTGCTCGCCTCCCTCTCCGCCTTCCTGCTACTGCACAGGACCGGTGGGTGACGACACCTGACGAGCTGCGTGCCTCGCCCTGTCCAGAGGTGTCACTGGGCGTCGAATCCGGGGTGGCGCTTGGCTGAGTCTCGAATTGTCCACCAAGTGCCTCGTTTGTGCGGAAACCACGGAAGCGGAATTGTCGACACATTTGCCAGAGTCGTCGACGGTGCCGCGCTCGTCTGGGATGCTGGCCCTGCTGCGCATTCCCGCCATTCCGCTGATGCTGTCCGCGATCGCCGGCTGCGCCGTCACGCTCACCTTCGTCGAGCCGACGCTGGAGCCGCACGTCCGCGAGGTTCGTCGCCGGCTGCATTGTATGCCAGTGTGAAAGGGATGGACTGGACAGTGGTCTTCCCTTTTTGAGTACTCGCTGCGGTCCACGGGCGTGGGTCTGCTGTTCCTGGTGATGTCGGCGGTCTACTGCGTGCTGGCGCCCGTGGTCGGCTTCGTGGCCGACCGCCGTCCGGCCACGGCGCGCTGGGTGATGCCCGCCGGCGCGGCGCTCGCCTGTCTCGCCATGGCCGCCATCGGACCCTCCCCTCTACTGCCCCTACTGCCCAAGTACGTCCGCGCGCGACACCACGCACACTCCCGGACGCACGCACAAACTCGTCTCGCCAACTCGCCCTTCAATGAGAACACTCTGGCGTTCGCCCCGCTTTTTTCCGGAGGCCCCCCACCCCCCTGCCCATTGCCGTCCGGGAAAATTCCGGGAAGTTTTTTGATTCGCAACCTGTCTAGAGTGATAATGTCAGTGTTTTTTGGCATTTTTCAGTCGTTATAGAACACCGAAATATCGTGTTTTTCAATTCGAACAAAATTGCCAGGGGTAACGGCACTTGGGTGGAAAATTTTAGCATTCTGTCCCCCTCCTAAATTGCTAAGTCCTGGTTATCCCTGGCTTTGTACCCGGGATGGCTCTAGACCCCCCCCCCACCTGCTCAGACCCAACCGCCACCAATTGCACGAAGCCGCGTACAGAACGACGCACGAACGCGAAATATTTGTATCTGGTAGCGTAACTTCAGGTCCCTGTGGGGCATCGTGGTCAGTCTGGCGGTGTTGGGCGTCGCCATCTCCATGTTCTTCATCCCGACCTTCCAAGTTACGCTCGAGATCGCCAAGTACGTTTCTTTGTCCGCTTTTGTGCCTCGTGATTGATGATTCAGTTGGACTTGTCTTTCTCCACATTTATTTTCTTTAGAGAGAACGGGTACGAGGACTCGATCGCCACCTATGGCGCAATCTCCGGCATCTTCCAGTCCACCTTTGCTCTTGGGTACTTTTTCTTTTGGTGACGTTGTTTAAGTCATTTTTGTCATGTATGTGTTTAGCGGCTTCTTTGGGCCGACGGCGGGCAGCGTGATCGCCGAGCAGTTCGGCTTTCCTTGGACCACGACCATCGTCGGCGGAATACACTTGCTCTTGGTGAGGCGCTTCGTCAGACTTGCTTTCTTTCCTTGTGTTACGCTAGTTCAAACACACACCATTGTCAGTGTTGGGCTTGGCGTTTCGCCGCAGAGTTGTTGAGATTTTGGCATCTATCTCACACAAAAGGAAAGGTAGCGTAAGGAAAGGCAACATCATCTCTCTTTCGAGATTGGACGCATTTCGAAAGTATCGGCGATTAACGCGCAGACGTTCGTCTCGTATGCTGACCGCGGGCTGCGGTAAAGTGCGCTAACAGGGTTATTTGAGCTATACCGTAAATCCTCCAATAGTGCTCTCTGGAACTGCTCTGCTTTGCACCTCTCCTTACTCCGGGGGGGGGGGCACTATTGGCGAGGGGGCAGTAGCGGAGGACTAACGTCTTGTCTTGAAATGTCTTGCTGTATCTGCTGTCAAGTTGCTTGGTGTGTGTTGTGGTGATTGTCAGGCGCTGCTGTTGACGACGTACCAAGTGCGTCGCTGCGTGCGCCGTCGACGGCCGCAGCCATCGCGCCAGTGGGCGGACGAGGGCGCAGCGGAGAAGCGGCCCTTGCTCGCCGACCAGAGCGCTGCCAAGTCATCGGGCTACCAATCGGCCAACAACAGCAGCCACTCCCCCGTTCAAGCCTGACCCTGCGCTCGCTGCCTCCCTCCTCTGTAAGTTGACTGCGCCATAGCGGTGCATCCACACCATATAGAGAAACGAGGGGCGGGGCGTTCCACCACAACCCTTGTTTTGTAAGAAGTAGTTGACGTTCGAAAAGACTGACAGTTTCAAGAAAGTAGGTTTTTGTCATCAAAAGTTTTGTAGTGCGTGCACCCCTGCTGAAATATTAGCGAGGACCAGCGTACGCGTCATACCTGTAACTGTGGGGGAGGGGACAGGTATGGTAAGCGTAACATAAGTTAACCAGTTATTTGAGTTTCGTTTTAGAGACTTCGTCTCGTAGTTGTGTTTCTCCCCACCCGAAAGAATTGCTCATGTGCTCGTGTGCTTGAAGTAGAGTGGCAGGAGCAACGCGCCAGCCCCAAGCTAGTATATAAGTGTGCTGTACTGCGTAGGGTAGCACGAGCTTGTACGAGTCTAGTCTTCCTCCATGTTCGTTCTACTTATAGTCAGCAAACATAGAGTTTTATTGAGTTTCGCCCGAGGGTATTCACTATGCAGTGTAGATCTAGCTACTGCACGAGTCTTGCTGTGTTTGAACTCGAATCTGCAGAGAATGCGTTCTTTTTTTTTCGTTGACGATGCTTTCCTCGATACTGCGTACAGCAAGCGGCATTGTTCCATTCCAGTGGATACATCTTTGATGTTTTCCATTTTCCGAATTTCTAATGTTGTACTTGGGCCACGTGCCACCACTTTAGAGCTACGTCCATAGTCACGCGTAGTTCGCTTGTACGTGCGTGCGTCGCTGTCTTCCTCCGTCAGAAATTTGAGTCCGCTTTGTGTTCCGTTTTCCTTGAATAAAATGCCTCTGCAATGACTGGAGTTTTGCAACAGTGCGAGTTGCGGTGGGTGGGTTAGGTAGGAAGCGGACAAGTGTGCATGCATTGTCAAGTGCTCTCGGTTTGCCTTCAGTTAATTCCCGCCAAGGCGCTGTTTAAAGTCGGTTCCGAAAGTATTGCAGCAACAACAACAATCCCATAATAGCCTCGTAATAAAGTGCGGGGCTGGTGCGTCTAAGTGTGTGTCGACAACGAAACGTGGCATCTAATCTCTACTCGACCAGTGAGGCAGGAGGACCACTAGCCTTGACGTCTATTGTTGAATCTTCTGAACGAATCGCAACCGTAAAGACGATTGATTTTCAGCACGTCGTTGTCGCTCAGCGAGAACCGTTGACCGATTTGCACGCCTAAACTCGCATGTCAGTCACTCCTTTGATCTAGAGCAACCAGGCTGCTTTGTTGACATCTACGTACGTGCCATTTTAAAGGTATTACATTCAAATGCGTTAGGAGGGATTAGAGACTGGCTGACCACCCTGCAGATACTGTAGATAATTTCACGGAAATGTAGTCTTGGACATGAGATGACTTGCGTTGCGGTAACATACCTGGAGGGACCTGCTGCACGGGCCGCAGTGTCCTGGCGCCGCGCGTTCCGAATTCGTTGAGTTTGTAGTGCATCAGAGAGCCGTAGTCGTACGCCGTGCCGAGGTGGTCGATGACGCCCAAGTTGTACTTGAGAAATTGACCTGCATGCGC
>JASAMY010002715.1:0-18373 GCA_030248085.1 Paralinhomoeus sp. GSCO2_6 | reverse complement strand
ACGCCCTCACGATCAACAGGCCAATTTCTGCCAACGGGGTGCACGCCCTCACGATCAACAGGCCAATTTCTGCCAACGGGGTGCACGCCCTCACGATCGACAGAGAAGCACAGAATTTGAGCCAACAACTGCCAACATGGTGCATGCACCCATGCCATGGTCAAAGGGGTAGCATGCAGTTTGGATCGTTCAATGCTGACAACTGTCCTGTAGAACACGCGCAAGCCCAAGCAAAGGAATGCGCATCTGCTTGCCCATTATGATCACGTCGACGTCATATGCAAAATCAAATGATTCATGCCTTAATACCTATATACATGGCGGCCGAAGGCCGCGCGCGCCTCTAGTTCCCCAAATAGCCCACCGCGATTGCAGACATGTCTAGGAGTGGGCGGCAGGGTTGGTGTGGTGCACACTGCACACTACGTATCGATTTCAGTTTTGCCATTTCCTCTGCCCCCCCTCCCTCGAATTTTGAGTGCGGGTGTGGCAGAACACCAAACTTACGAACACACTTCCGAACACTTTCCCGAACACACTTCCCATGGTCCAAACAGTCACTCAAATGATTAGTCCTACGAACACAGCATTCGGCATGCATTATGCAGGCTTACGCTTAGGATTAAGCTGAGGCATTGGCCTTGATTGGTATTCTGTCTAGGCACCTTTGAGTGCTACGTGCTGTATGAGTGTGCCAACGCAGTAGAAACTGTTGAAGCTGCGAAGTGGTGTGAACAAACTGTATGTACCTACCTAATGACTGATTCATGCGTGTTCCTTTATACCACAATTTGTAAAACCGAATGCAAGATGTTCACACTGCAGTCTTGTTCCATCAAACTGTATTTGCGCTTTCACAACAACTTCGTTTTTCGTGTTAACCAAATCTGCGCAAAGAATCTTTATGGTAGGTCTCGACAGATGGTCCGGATGTCCTCCGGACTGGACACACGCAATTCGTCCTTGCGAAACCATTTCGTCGCGCCGACACTCTCTTTCACGCGACCATTGAAGAACTCTGTAAAACGCGGGTGAAAGTACAGAGAGAGAGCAAACGATTCGAGCTTGCACCACTTGTACATAAACGTACACTCGCAGCTGTTGTTGCTTACCCATTCAAGAACCCGGACCTGTGCTGGTTGGGAGGCTCCGACCCACATCTTTGGCACATACCGCAAACCCTATAATTACCCCCCCGGGGGCTAATTTTTTCGGTCGAGCTCTAGGACGGTGTATAATTATAGGGGGGGGCTAATTATGGGGGGGCGTATAAACTGGAAGTGTCGATGAGTGGGAAGATGTGTGGGCAAAAAGGCGCGTGGAGGCGATTTTTAAGGGAAAAAGGCGCTGTGCACACACGTTGGTACACTCTAACACACTCTCACACAGTCTCACATGCACATACGTGTACATACATACACATACGCGAGCATACATACACCCAGACATGGAAACATGTGCCTTTTAGACGATGGTTCATTAAGGAAAATTTTGCAGGTGGCTGCAAAAAAAGGAGAATATGTGACGCTCCTTTAGGCCCAGTTTGAAAAAACGCGGTATTAAAAGTAGCCACTTCATCAGATGATCAACTTCAGTTTGGACAAACCGTGTATAATCGAACCAAGCGCAGCAACACGTCACATATTCGGCGTTTGTTGTGCTCGCTTGGATCACTGGAAAGGCAGTCCAGGCTGCATGAGGACCGAGGCCTTTCATTCCTTGGACTCAGAGACGAGAGCGGGCCTTATCCTTGACTGGACGTCTACAGATGGCAGTTCCGTCCGTCCATAGGCACAGGCTAACAGAAGCGGAACAAAGATGAACGAGAATCGAAGATTGAATGTAGGGTATACAATGTACTTGGTACTCAAGATCGTGAATTGATGGTGCATATCACTTACTGTAAGGGCAAGGCACATATTAAAAATTTAAGATGGGCAGGGTAGCGAAATTATTTATGCAGAATCTTTGGCTGTGTGCCCTGTCCATCCATACGATGCCTAATGAATCGTCAGAGAATGCGCATCGTCAGAGAGATGAAAGAGTTTGTGAGGGTGGATTGATAGTGGTAGTGTTGTGGCTGTGTGCGATGGCTCGCACAACAAACGCCGAATATGTGACGTGTTGCTGCGCTTGGTTCGATTATACACGGTTTGTCCAAACTGAAGTTGATCATCTGATGAAGTGGCTACTTTTAATACCGCGTTTTTTCAAACTGGGCCTAAAGGAGCGTCACATATTCTCCTTTTTTTGCAGCCACCTGCAAAATTTTCCTTAATACAGTGTTTTTTCGTAAAAGAAAGATTAATCAAAAACTCACGCACGCACACACATACAAACCCACAGCAGCAGACCAGAACGGACGCATGCTCAGTGTTGCACCATAAAGCTTATGAAAAGCGTGTACCACTGTACACATTGTGCGTGCGTGCGTGCGTGCGTGCGTGCGTGCGTGCGTGCGTGCGTGCGTGCGTGCGTGCGTGCGTACGTGCGTGCGTGCGCGCGCGTGCGTCCATGCGGGTGTGCAGATGTGTCATTTTCATGTATCAGGGGCTGTAGCAAGCATTCGTCCATAAATATTTTTCCTAGCTCACAAAATTACCAAAATTCTGGAAAAAAACCTAGAAAAGAGACAAAAAATGTGGAATGGACTGGAGACACTGCAGTAAAGCAACGCTGATGGGTTTTCCAAGGGGACACGTGCAAAGGCACAGGCAGGCGTTACTGGGATTCGAACCAGCGACCTCTTGATTAAGGGAACATGGTAAAAAGAAGAATGTGCCCAGTAAACCATAGCTGGCATGTAACAAGAGTCCCTCCGGCGATTTCATTTTTTGATGTGGAGCATAGATACCTGCGAGGTTTCCGTCCAATTGATGCAGGCGCGAGTGGGCGACGAACCAAGAAGCTTGTCATGTAAAGTGGGTCCTGCCATCTCCAAAAACTTCTCGGTAATGCACAAGCGTATGGAAGCGTGTTATAACTTAATCGATTCCCCCTTTGAATGCGCTTCTTTTGAGCTATCACGCGCCAGAATTCGTTCAGGAAATGAAAAATAATGCACGATCATAGTTCCAAATTTTGCCCAAAATGGGGGTGCGCCAAGAGGGTCGAGCTGCGAAACATGGAAATCGGAGCGCTCCCATTCTCGAAAGTGACCTATTACAGGTCCAGACGAGTAACTTTCATCATTACAGCACAGCTCTGCGACGAACGGTTGAAGCGTCTATAGCTAACAAACTTTTGGAACAAAACACCTAAAAAATGGCCTTTCGAAGAGGGCTGACAGAGACACGGGCAACGGAGCGCTCCCATTTGTCGAAAGTAACCTATTCCAAGTCCGGACGAATAACTTGTGTCATTACAGCACAGCGGTATCACGAACGGTTGAAGCGCCTATAGGTCACAAACTTTTTTGGTCGGATTTGCCGAAATTTTGGTTGCCAATATCTCATTATGTGGTGAGAATTTCAAATGTCATGCAAGCGCCCCAGACATTCTTTGTAAAGCTGTTTACGAATATCAAAAAACATTTTGGGGTTTACTCGGCTTTTTTTCGACTTTTACTCTTGTCGGGTTTTGGCCAAAATAAAACGACTATGTTTCGAAAAATGACCAAATCGGCCATAACTATAGATCCGAAGCACCTAGATAAATTTACCTTGGGGCACAAAGTTGCCATCATATACTACGTGCTCACGCCAAGTTTCGTCCCAATCAACAGTAGCGTTCCAGAGCGGCGACCTTAAAAGTGTGTGCAGAACATGAAAAAAAAAACACCACTTTTTTGGAACATTTTTGTACAATTTGTCTCAACGCGTTCGAGTACCAAAACGCGGGACGGCTCATTCGATTCCGGTCTAGAAGGCGGTTCTTTTGAGCTATCATTCGCCACAATCCGTTCAGGCAATCAAGAGTTATAAGCGACTGAAAATTCAACAAACCGCATTGAGGAAGTGCTCACATATTAGGGTTGTACGCTGCCGCGTACACCCTGATTTAGGGAGGGGGCGTAATTATAGGGGGGGGGGGCTTATTAACTCAAAGTGGTCTTGGGAGGGGGTATTATTATAGGGGGGCTAATTATAGGGGGGGCTAATTATAGGGTTTACGGTACACACACACACACACACACACACACACACACATACACACACACACACACACACACACACACACACACACACACACACACTTACTCCATCCCAGCCCACACCCTCCCACACCACAGTGTAGCGGGACGCATCAGAAATCAGAATCGGAGATGTGTAGGGTAGAGCACTATGTAGAAGGGCGCGTCATCAACGAACCGAGGAAATCCATCCGACCCCCGTGGACGACTTGTCCGCCATAAGAGAGGGACAAAACGAGACCGCTTGGGCCGTCGTCGTCGTCTTTGAAAACCACCGGCTTACCACCCCGAAGCTGGAAGGCGCAGGCGTCGGCCAGACAACTGCAACAACCCGAAAAATGTAAATCTACTGACGTCTTTGTGCGCAACAGTGAATCGCGTGTGTAGTGTTTCACAATAGAATATTAGTATTCAATTCGATTGCAACCCACCGAATGCCACAAAGTGCCCCCCCCCACGACGTGCAGAGTCAAGTAATGCAAGCAGGGAGCCTATGAATTGCTCCCTGCATCGGTGCGATGCTTCGGCGCTCGCTGCTTGCTACGCACTAAACCGGCTAGGCACTATCTAATCTGATTGCATCTAATTGCAAATTACACCTCAGGGCCAAACGGACGAAGGAATAAACGAACGGACAGACGGACAATTACACTGATGACAGGCAAAAAGCGCACTATCTTAGGTTGTGCCGCGCCGGGTGATCGTACGCCGCGTCCACGTCAAAGGTGGCGATCCTGTAGGACTTCGGCCCCTCGGCGCACAAGTCGAGTGTCCCTATAAAGATGTTCTTCTTGCTGTAGTGTCCGTCCAATAGTGCAGACACTTTCACGGGTTCCATCCATCGATCAAAAAACACGCGACGAGAAGCGTGCATGTACGAGAAATCGCGTTCCATTACAATCTACAAGACCTACACAGTGCGCTCGCGAAGCCGGGCTGGCGCACCGCGCCACCACCCTCTCACCCTCCACTCCCTCGATCTCGACCGGACCGGCGTCTCGCAAGGCCTCCTTGCTTCCGGTGGCGTTCACACAGTAGACCTGGTGCTTGACGACGCCGCCGCGCGTCAGCGACGACGATGACGACTCGTCCTTCCGCAGCCGAGACAGCCGGTAGTGCGTGACGCACGCTTTCTCGCCGCACTGCCAGGCGGATGTGGCTCTTTTGGCGTCGTTTAGCCACGTAAGCAAAAAAAAAAACTAACCCGTCGCTGGTAGGCATCGCTTGCGATGTCGCACTGGTGAAGGACGCTGTCGTCGGATCGAACCGAGTCGCTTGGGTGATCGTGGCAGAACTGCTCGATCTCGCAGGAGGCCGCGATGGCTTCCAGCTCGGCGGTGTGGCTCTCCGCGTACTGCACCGCCTAAACGCTTGCCCCTTTCGGCAGTCGGAGCAGTACGCTCAAGCGAAGCAACGCAAAGCGCATTCCTCGCCTTGGAGGTCTGGCACCTCTGAATCGATATGGAACCTTCCACCGAAGCTTGCAATGAGAGCGTTGACCGACTTACGGCGCTGATCTGAAGAAAGCTTAGAAACTGATTGATTGTTACAGAAACGTATAACGGTGGAAATTCTATACGATAAACAATTTCCCAATCAGCGTCGTCATGATTTTCTTTCGACTGCTCTCCCTAGTACTTTTGTAATCGCAATAACAGCAAAGCGCGTTCACGCGATTTATATACCATCCGCATTTCGGCATCTTGTCGCGTGATTAACATGCAATGAACGTGTCTCATTTTGCAAACAGTGAGACATATACATTAAGGAAAAATTTGCAGGCAGCTGCAAAAAAGGGGAATATGTGACTTCCGTAGAGCTGAAGTCCACTTTGAAAAAAGATTGTATAAATAAGAGCATTGCAGTGGAGTCCACTTTGAAAAACGATTGTATAACAGCATTGCAGTTGATGTGGAGTCCATTTTGAAAAACGATTGTATAAGAGCATGCAATGGTATGAACAATCAATTTGCTTGTCACATATTCGGCGTTTTTAGCGCTCGCTACATGATGACAGAATACAGTGGCACTTAGCATACTAGGAAAAGCGCATATCAACCTACGCACACACTCACACGCGCACGCACGCACGTACATAGACACTCAAATATTTTGTAAGTTGGAAATGATGAGCCAATGAATAGAATATTTTGATTCTACCACAGTTCGAATTACGATACCTACAAATTGTTCTATTCTGCAAACATACGTGCAGTCTGGAATTGGGATAACTGATTCTTTGAAGCACAGTAACAGAAATTTGTTGTGTTAATGGATGGAGAATATGCACAACAGGCACTTCAGGTATAATTTAAGGAGCTGTTCTACAAACACAATCTACATTACCATTTCGAAACTTCTCATTTACCTGTCCTTTGAGAATCCGTAATCAGCAGCATTGAAATACATACCACACCACACCAAGAGTCCAGTTGCGCTTATGGTTCTTAGTTCTATCTGCAATGTGCGTAGGGCAGTGGTGTGTGTCACTTTTAGCTGGGCAACAGTGACGTCACTAGAATGACTGTTGTCCGAAATGAAATATGCCAAAATAGCTCACGCTAAAAACGCCGAATATGTGACAAGCAAATTGATTGTTCATACCATTGCATGCTCTTATACAATCGTTTTTCAAAATGGACTCCACATCAACTGCAATGCTGTTATACAATCGTTTTTCAAAGTGGACTCCACTGCAATGCTCTTATTTATACAATCTTTTTTTCAAAGTGGACTTCAGCTCTACGGAAGTCACATATTCCCCTTTTTTGCAGCTGCCTGCAAATTTTTCCTTAATACAGTGTTTTTTCGTATTGACATGTACGAAATGTGCTCCCACGCATGCACGGATTTCGGGTGCAAACAAGGTGCACAAAACAGGGGGCGTGAGTTTCCCTACCACAGTAGCAAACATGTAACAGGGATTTTGAACTGGGTGGGGGGGCGTGACGCCAAAGAACAATCTGTGGGGGGAGGGGGTGTAGAAGCCGAAACGTCGTATTAAATAAAAATGTGTACAGTGTACAAGTTCAAAACTGTAGAATTTCTTTACAAACACCTTCCTTCCTGGGCAACGTCTCGAACACCAAGGACGTGCTGCAACTCCTCGAGTTACAGAATCAGGGGCTGAACACCAGCGAGTGGCGCGTGACGCGCTCGTTACCCCAAGCCCGACCACGAGGACGCCACCACAACCAGCATGCTCGTTGAGGACGCGTCCTATGCCACCCTCTGCGCGGCCAAGATGGTGGTCAACTACGGCGTGCGTGCGTGCGTGCATGCGTGCGTGCATGCGTGCGTGCGCGCGCGCGCGCGTGCGTGCGTGCATGCGTACGAAAGTGCGCGAGTGCGTGCATGCGAGAGTGCGGGCGTGCTTGCGTGCGTCGGTGTGTGCGTGCGCGCATGCAAGAGTGCGGGCGGACGTGCGTGCGTGCGTGCGTGCGTGCGTCAGTGCGTGCGTGCGTGCGTGCGTGCGTGCGTGCGTGCGTGCATGAATGTGTGTCTTGTGAGGTTGCACTTAAAGCCCATCCCAAAAGCACTTGAAGTCAGCCAAAAAATATTTTAACATCTGAAAAGAAAAACGAAAAAACTGAAAAAATGCAGGGTGGTTCATGGGAACAACATGGGTGGGGCAGGAAGGGACACTGGGGTAACGCAATATTGATTGGTTTTTAAGAGATGGCAGAGACGCCAGCGGGAGTCGAACCCGCGACCTCTCGATTTGTTGTCCAAGATGCAACATTACTAAGTGTTCCGGATCTCAAGATTGTGGGCATTTAGGAAGAATCCATTTGGGGGATTAATTTCTGATTGTATACAGCATATGTTTGCAAAGTTTCATGCCGATTACTTTAACAAAAAAATTATAAAAAAAAAATAAAAATAAAATCATTTTTTGAAGGTTTAGGAGCTCATATCTCATTATCCAGTGATGAAACTTTAAAAACATTGACACCGATGACTCGCCTTGACGTATTGTTCACGAAAATTAAAAAAAAATTGGGGGTTTACATGGCATTTTTTGGAGTTTTACTCTTGTCGGAACTATCAAAAAAATTCGGCTATGGCGACATGGAAGTCGGAGCGACCTGAATTGCTGAAAGTGAAATGCTACATGTCTGGGCGGTCAACTTTCACCATTATCAGGGTGTACGCGGCAGCGTACAACCCTAATATGTGACAACTTCTTCAATGCGCTTCTTTGAATTTTCAGTCGCTTATAACTCTTGATTGCCTGAACCGATTGTGACGAATGATAGCTCAAAAGAACCGCCTTCTAGACCGGAATCGAATAAGCCATCCCGCGTTTCGGTACTCGAGCGCATTAAGACGAAATGTCCGAAAATGTTCCGAAAAAGTGGTGTTTTTTTTTTTCCTGTTCTGCACACACTTTTTGGGTCGCCGCTCTGGAACACTGCTGTCGATGTTGACGAAACTTGGCGTGAACACGTGGTATATGATCGCAATTTTGTGCCCCAAGGTAAATTTGTCTAGGTGCTACGGATCTAGAGTTATGGCCGATTTGGTCTTTTTTTGGGACATAGTCATTTATTTTTGGCCAAAATCCGACAAGAGTAAAACTCGAAAAAAAGCCGAGTAAACACCCAAATGTTTTTTGATTTCCGTGAACAGTTTTACGAGGCGAGTCTGGGACGCTTGCATGACATTTGAAATTCTCACTAGATATTGAGATATTGGCAACCAAAATTTTGGAAATTTCGTTCAAAAAAAGTTTGTCACCTATAGGCGCTTCAACCGTTCGTGATACCGCTGTGCTGTAATGACAAAAGTTAATCGTCCGGAACTTGGAATAGGTTACTTTCGACAAATGGGAGCGCTCCGATGCCCGTGTCTCTGTCAGCCCTCTTCGAAAGGCCATTTTTTAGGGTGTCAGTTAAATGCAGCACACGTTAAATGCAGCACACGTTGTATGTGATAAAGGATGCAGGCATGCAAGCAGGTAATGTATGCAAGCAAGTTGACTTCCGCGGCTTTTTCTTGGCTAAAGGTTGGGCTTTGGCTTAGGCTTTGCTTAGGCTTAGGTTTTTGCTTAGGCTTAGGCTTTGCTTAGGCTTAGGCTTAGGTTTTTGCTCAGGCTTAGGCTTTGCTCAGGCTCAGGCTTAGGCTTTGCTCAGGCTTAGGCTTAGGTTTTTGCTTAGGCTTTAGCTTAGGTTTAGTCTTAGGCTTAGGCTGCAAAAGTCGACTTGCCTGCATACTTTACCTGCCTGCATTCTTTATCATATACAACCTGTGCTGCATTTAACGTGTGCTGCATTTAAGCGTAACCATTTTTTAGGTGTTTTGTTCCAAAAGTTTGTTAGCTATACACGCTTCAACCGTTCGTCGCAGAGCTGTGCTGTAATGATGAAAGTTACTCGTGTGGACCTGGAATAGGTCACTTTCGAGAATGGGAGCGCTCCGATTTCTATGTTTCGCAGCTCGACCCTCTTGGCGCACCCCCATTTTGGGCAAAATTTGGAACTATGATCGTGCATTATTTTTCATTTCCTGAACGAATTCTGGCGCGTGATAGCTCAAAAGAAGCGCATTCAAAGGGGGAATCGATTAAGTCATAACACGCTTCCATACGCTTGTGCATTACCGAGAAGTTTTTGGAGATGGCAGGACCCACTTTACATAACAAGCTTCTTGGTTCGTCGCCCACTCGCGCCTGCATCAATTGGACGGAAACCTCGCAGGCATCTATGCTCCACATCAAAAAATGAAATCGCCGGAGGGACTCTTGCTACATGCCAGCTTTGGTTTACTGGGCACATTCTTCTTCTTTTTTTTACCATGTTCCCTAATTCAAGAGGTCGCTGGTTCGAATCCCAGTAACGCCTGCCTGTGCCTTTGCACGTGTCCCCTTGGAAAACCCATCAGCGTTGCTTTACTGCAGTGTCTCCAGTCCATGCCACATTTTTGTCTCTTTTCTAGGTTCTTTTACCAGAATTTTGGTAATTTTTTGAGCTAGGAAAAATATTTATAGACGAATGCTCGCTACAGCCCCTGATACATGAAAATGACACATCTGCACACCCGCACGCACGCACGCGCGCGCACGCACGCACGCACGCACGCACGCACGCACTCACGCACGCACGCACGCACGCACGCACGCACGCACGCACGCACGCACAATATGTACAGTGGTACACGCTTTTCATAAGCTTTATGGTGCAACACTGAGCATGCGTCCGTTCTGGTCTGCTGCTGTGGGTTTGTATGTGTGTGCGTGCGTGAGTTTTTGATTAATCTTTCTTTTACGAAAAAACACTGTATTAAGGAAAATTTTGCAGGTGGCTGCAAAAAAAGGAGAATATGTGACGCTCCTTTAGGCCCAGTTTGAAAAAAACGCGGTATTAAAAGTAGGCACTTCATCAGATGATCAACTTCAGTTTGGACAAACCGTGTATAATCGAACCAAGCGCAGCAACACGTCACATATTCGGCGTTTGTTGTGCGAGCCATCGCACACAGCCACAACACTACCACTATCAATCCACCCTCGCAAACTCTTTCATCTCTCTGACGATGCGCATTATTCATTAGGCATCGTTTGGATGGACAGGGCACACAGCCAAAGATTCTGCATAAATAATTTCGCTACCCTGCCCATCTTAAATTTTTAATGTGGCTTGCCCTTACAGTAAGTGATATGCACCATCAATTCACGATCTTGAGTACCAAGTACATTGTATACCCTACATTCAATCTTCGATTCTCGTTCATTTTTGTTCCGCTTCTGTTAGCCTGTGCGTATGGACGGACGGAACTGCCATCTGTAGACGTCCAGTCAAGGACAAGGTCCGCTCTCGTCTCTGAGTCCAAGGAATGAAAGGCCTCGGTCCTCATGCAGCCTGGACTGCCTTTCCAGTGATCCAAGCGAGCACAACAAACGCCGAATATGTGACGTGTTGCTGCGCTTGGTTCGATTATACACGGTTTGTCCAAACTGAAGTTGATCATCTGATGAAGTGCCTACTTTTAATACCGCGTTTTTTCAAACTGGGCCTAAAGGAGCGTCACATATTCTCCTTTTTTTGCAGCCACCTGCAAAATTTTCCTTAATAGCAAATCTCTCCGATGAGCGGTTGAAGCGCCTATAGCTAACAAAGTTTTGGCCGAAAAAACGGCTATGTCCAAAAAAACGGGAAAAATCGGCCATAACTCAAGACTGGAAGCAACTAGGAGCAAATGCATTTGAGGTAGAAATTGCCACCATAGACTGCGTATCCATGCCAAGTTTCAGCCCAATCGCTAGCGGCGTTCAGGAGCGGCGGTCCAAAAAAGTGGCAGAGAACACGAAAAAAAAAACCCGCGTTTTCACAACATTTTTGGAGGTATCGCCCCCTTGCAGCAAAACAAGGAAACGCGTTATGGCGCGTTCGATGCCCCAGAAGAAGGCGGTTCGTTTGAGCTATAACGCGTCCAAATCCGTTCAGGCAATCAAAAGTTATAGGCGATCGAAAATTCAAAAATCCGCATTCAGAAGTCGTCACATATTAGGGTTGTACGCTGACGCGTACACCCTGATTAGGTTTGATGATACGAATACGAAGTGTTACATCAGGGTCTACGACAATTTTCTGTAAATCCTAGCTCTATATGCCATTAGGGTACTATACATTGTTGTAAGTTCCCTCCCCCTTATCCATAGGACAATATCAGCAGGCGGCACTGAGTCATTTGTTGAAATATTTAATAGTTTAAAACATTTTTAACAGTACTCTATCTTTTGCAGCAGCAGTTAATCAATATTTGCTTAGTCAATGCGCACGTGGTGGCATTGGCCGGAAAGTTGCACGATCAGCTTCCGTGCTCGGCCCAGACCCGCTGTCGGGAGCGCCAGCGACAGTTTTAGCAACGGTGAAGCCATTTTTGAGCTGATAATAAGCAGTGCCATAAGCCGCGCGCACGGGGCCACCAGCTGATTGCTAGCTAGCGCAAGCGCGCAAAAAACGCCTGCCTGCCTACCTGCCCGCACGCTAGTAGATTCGGGCGTAACTCTGTCTCGATCGCACGTACGTATCTGGCGTAGCTGCGTTGCAACTGCAGATTGAAGTCCCCCTTTTGCAACAGACCCACGAACAGCGAACGATAGCGTGGCGCGCACAACAAAGAAAACGATCACGGTTGAGGCACGTACCGCAACCCGAGTGGCGCAACGCACATGCACCGGCGCCTAATTACCCGCTCGTATCGCGGCGCACGTTCCGAATCACAAGCCGCAAAAATCACCCGTTTGGCCAAGACGTAAAATCGCGCGCAAGTACCAGTACTTGAGTGTAGCTGCTTTCGCCTCTTTGGTGCGCTAGGATCGATCGATTCCTGAGCTCTCGGCCCCATAGTCGGAGCTCAGAGCTGCTCGAGAACCCAGAAATTGTTCTTCTGGTAGTCCTTGTCGTAGCTCCAGCTGAACTCCGCCGCCCCGCCGTAGCCGGCGGAGTTGCTGCACCACCACTGCTCCGGCTCCTGCCAGCCTACGGCCATGCCATTGTTCTGCTGACTTTTGTAAGATGCAGAGGCGGTCGGAGTCAAAAAGTCCGGGAACGGTGCGTTCTCATCGAAGTTGAGATGACTCTGAAGCGCGGCGGTGTCGAACTGGCAGGAGGGAAGCAGCACCGGCGAGACGCTCGCGGGACTGCGGCTGAAATGTTTTTTTGAATCTCTTGGGAATTATGGAGCTTGAAGTTGAAGCTGAATCCACCTGGAGTCGCTGTCCACGCTACCGGTGCTGCCGGCCGCCGAGCCCCTGCTGGGCTCGATGCTGTTGACGAGCTGCGCCAGCAGGGCCAGGTCCTTGTTGAAGCGCTCCAGTTTCGCGAGTTCTAGGACGTCGAGTTTCCTCGCGGGTCTGCTCGCCTGTCTCTCCTCGTCGTCCTTCCGCTGCCGAATCGCCTCCAGTAGTCGCAGCGTATTCTTCTTCTTCTTCAGCTCGGACTGCCAGCGGAAGAGGATGCGCGGCTTGGCCGGTTGATTCGGACCCGGCGAGTGCCGCCGCTTGCCGGCTGGGGGAGAGGCCGGACACTGAAGGGAATCATCCTTTGGAAGTTCCGGAACTGTTCAAAGAAGCGGGATCCGGACACACCTGCTTGAGGAGGCGGGCAAGGCTGCCTGGCAGTCTCTCTCGCCTGGGTGCTTCGTCGTGGCCCGAGGGCCAGTTGCAACCGTAGCCGTCGCCATAGGAAGCCATCGCTGCTTCGCGTCTTCTGCTTCTTCCCTCCCAAATTTGCAACAGTGGCGGCGTCGCAAAAAGGCTCGTAAGCGGCGCGCTCTGCAAACACGCGCCCCCCGGCCCGCACAACGGTCGCTTATCGCGGGCGGGCGCAAAAAACGACTGCGCGCACAACGTGTCAAAGGCGGCCGCCCCTTTCGGCCTTGATGCGCCGCTCACTCATCCCGCGGCCCGGGCGGTTTCGACACCAGCAGCGGTGGTGGCACGGAATGAATGCACTTTCGCTTGTTCAAGCAATCGGCTTTTGCAGTGTGTCATTTCAAAAATGGCAAGGATGCCTGCAGCAGAGACGCGCAGCAGCCTCGTGGTTTGCCCCTGCCGGACGGAAGCGAATGCCAAAAGGAGGCACGGTTTTGCGAACGCCACCGGAAGCGGGCATAAATCGGGGCGGACGGGATAGGCACACGTGCGACGCACGCGGCCCATAAAACTTTTCCGAACGAGCGCAAGCGCACGCGGCGGCGGCGGCGACGTCTCAAAAGATTGCCTGGACCGAGCACGCCTCCAAGAGTGATGACCGACCGACGTTTACGATCGCGCCGGTGCAGCAGCGCTCCCTGAAAGTGAAGTGAAATTCACGCGGCATTCCATAGAGAATTTTGACCATTATTTCAGTCACAATCTGATTTCGCTTGTGAGAATACGTATACGTGGTGTCTGGTGTGCCCCGCTTGTATCACAGTAACCTTAAAGTCAGAGAAGGTGGGTCAGAAAAGGGAAAAATTGCTATTGTTTTCAAAGAGGGTTGGGGCAAATTGGGATTTTCGGGATGGAGCTCTGTGCAATCGAAATTGCTCATAAATTTCGTATTCATAAATGCCTAACCCCTTTTTCGGCACTAGAACTTCTCCACGAATCATTTCTGACACAGGAAATTTTTGTTAGTACAATCTTCACGATAAAACCAATGCAAGAGTTGTGCCTGCTGCTATTGGTAGAGCTGAATCCAAATTTCTCCTCAGGGGCTCATCCGGCCATGATACCAAGTGGTCTAAGCGCAGTTTCGCATTCAGCAGGGCATATGTAGGCTCGTCGGTGACTTATGTACGCGAGCTGGCTCACTCAGAGCGCGATAGACACAAGCGCCTGTACACTGTTTTGGTGCACTACTGTCGTGTTTTTTTTTTCAACCGCGGTATAACCATGATTACTTCTCCCCTGACGTGTCTGTTTCTGGTGGCACTGACATGGCCTGTCAGCAACATGTCTGATGATGACTTTCCCAACCACAAGGCCGAGATGATACTGGAGAAGTTCCACCTGAAGCACTGCTGGAATCCCAAGGACCTCGTGTTCACGTTGCGCTGCATCGACGATCACCTGGACGAGATCAACCCTATGGACCGTTCTCTGACAGTTCTTATTAGTCAGAGATCCAACCAACCGCGTTGCACTAGCTAGACAGAAAAGCCTTCGCGCCCCCAGGAAACTCTTGTTAACATGCGGACACCCCATGACTTTCAGTGTCCTTCTCTACGCCTGCAACCGTTCTCAGAGTCGCAAACTGTACAATAGTGTCAGAGATCGGTCTCAGAAAATCGAAGAAGTCATAATAAGGGACAGGCTTCAGGAGCTAAAGGACAAGTTCAGGTCATGCGTGGACCGTCTCAAGCTCAACAGCGAGACTGCACCGCAAATGAGGCAATGCCTGACCAAGTTCTTGTGATCCAAGTGGAAAATTGGTCGCAGAACACGTATTCTGTACGCACGGTAGCAAAGGAATGGGCGTTTTTGAACGCCATCGAAAACTGCCTTGGATGAGCAAAATTGCAAACATTTGGAGATTTATGTGTTGGATTTGCATAACATTTCTATGAATAATTTCAAGTGATTTCGTTCATCCAGACGGGGAATGTCGTTTTGAGTCGCTTCTTTTTGTTCACACTGCACTTTTGCATCAATTAGGCGTTGTGCACTCTTCGTTCGGTCTGTTAGACACCTTGTCACGTACTTGCACGCAGCTCGCACGTGTGTGCTGCAAACGACAAGCGGCACGGGCAGCGTTTTTTCACCCGCAAGTGCGTTTCAATCAGCTGAGCGCTTCTCTCCTCCAACCCTAATGCGGTTGTATGCAAACAGAGCGTCGACTTATGGCACGGTACCGCATCATATTATCAGCGAGTACAAGCTATGTACTACTACGACTGGGCGACGGGCTGGGACGCTAGGAGGCGAGCGAATGCACGCACCACTGTCGCAGTCGCTTGTCTACTGGGACGACGACGAGCGGTCTGGGAAGAACTGCTGACCAGTCAACTTTGGTGCCAATTGCAAAGGATGGCGAAAGTAAAGCATAATATGGCATCATACATAAAGCAAGCGTAAGCAGGCAACTCCCGAGCATCCAAAGGCTCCCACGCGTCATGCGGGTGGGACCTGTGTGTTCGATTCTCTGAAAAATATAGGTAAGTTTCGTTGTCTTGTGTTGTATGTAGACGGTATAGACGAGCCAGACGGTCAGGTGGTATCTTGGCGTGACTACTACACCTTGAGAAAGGAACACACAAACGATTCGGCAAATTTTGCAACAATACAATATGCCGCAGCACCACCACAACACTATGAAACACGCATAAACACGCAATGGCGTTGTTGGGGGTGTTGGCGTTTCGGCGCTGTCTTTATGTAACGGCGGCAATGGCGTCGGGCCGATACGCAAAGGGATATGCGACAAATCGGCAAAATGCGACAGGAAATGCGACGGAAATGCGACAAGAAATGCGACGGAAATGCGACAGTGTTAAAAGTTACCTACGGTACAACTTGCATATTTACATACTTACTCGCGTGTTTGTTCGGATTTTTCGGCCAAACTTGCTCAGGCTTAGGCTTAGGCTTAGGCACGTGCACGCATGCATGGACGCGCGCGCACGCACGCACGCACGCACGCACGCACGCACGCACGCACGCACGCGCGCACGCACGCACACATGCATGCACGCACTGGCACGCAGGCACGCAGGCTCGCGCGCACGCACGTGCACGCTCGCACGCGCTAACAACCCATGTGAATGCACGCGCGCACCAATGTGAATGTACGCACGCGCGCACGCACGCATTGGCACGCGCGCATGAACGCACTGGCACGCAGGCACACGCGCATGCTCGGACGCGCGCCGCGCGCCCATGTGAATGCATGCACGCACGCGGGCGCGCACGCACAGGCACGTATGTGCACACACGTGCACGCACGCGCACATGCGCACATGCACACCCATGCATGTGTGCATGTAACACATGGCATGTGCACACACTCATGGACGCAAGCCAGTGGGCAGCTACCAAATCAGTTTCAGCAATCTAAGCCTAAGCATACGCCTAAGCTTGGTATAAGTCCTGTCTTGAACAATTTTTGATACAAGTTTAGGTAAGTCGGGTACGGATTGTTGGTGGCGACTGGTGCGGCTTTTTAGATCCTCCCAACAGTGCATACCCTGCTCTTCGCGTTTATACATTGGTAATTTTCCCACGCCCCTCCCGCCCCCCCGCCCCCCCCCAACTGTATATTCCCGGGAAATCTACTCGGAATATATTCCCCGAAATCCCAACTGTAAATCTACTCGTGCGGGGCAATACGGTAGGAGGGGCAGATTTGGGAGGGGCAGCCAAATTGATATCTACTTGGGGCGGGGCGGCTTAGGCTCAAGTTTAGGCTTTTGCTTAGGCTTAGGCTTAGGCTAAGGCTAAGGCTAAGGCTTAGGCTAAGACGAGATAGGCTTAGCTTGCCCCTCCCCAAATCTGCCCCTCCTACCGTATTGCCCCGCACGAATAGATTTTTCCGGAAAACTTCCCATATGCACCTGCCTTCGTTATTTCGGTGCGATATTTTTCTCTCTTGTATCTCCGCCTCTTAACCGGGGGCGGGGGGGTTATCGGGTGACCGAAGGCAACCGCCACTTTTGTCTATCTGTCCGTGCGCGTATGCACGTGCGTGCGCGTGTGCGTGGCGTGCATGTCCGCGTGCGCGTGTGCGTGTGCGTGCACGCGTGTGCGCGTGTACGTGTCTGTGCATGCGCGCATGCGGGCATGTGCGTGTGTGCTGCCTAAGCCTAAGCAAAGCCTAAGCGAAGCCTAAGCGAAGCCTAAGCGAAGCCTAAGCGAAGCCTAAGCCAAAGCGAAAGCCTAAGCCTAAGCTCATCCTATGCCTAGCCCTAAGCCTAAGCAAAAACTTATTATAAAAATTAATGTCGTATCTAAAAGCCTTTAACGGAGAGACAAGGCAGAAACGTGTCGGGGACTTTCTACCCCTTGGTTGTGTGTTGCGGAAATCTAACGCGGTGATGTGCGCAACGCACGCGAGAAACGCGCCCCAATGTACGTATTAATGGAGGCACGTAGGCCGCTGTTAAAATACGTCAACCAAATATATTCTGAGGAGGACGACATGGAACTTCACTTTGCATACAAGGAGCGACGGCGAGACCTCCTCCAGTACCGCTGTCTCTGCTGCGGGTCTGGAAACAGCGCCGTTGGCGCTGCTGGTGGCACTCGAAAGGCGATCTCTCGCCCACCCCGAAACGGCGCTGGTGGCTGTCGTCGTCACACTCGACCGTTCGACGGCCACGGTGGCAGCCGAACTGCTAGCGGCGCCCCTGGCACGTCCTTCGTGCAGAAGCTGCACCGCTCGGCGCCCAAGAACGTCTGCGACGGGTTAATGGCCCGTCGAGGCCATATGCACAGAAGCCGCTGCGAGGCGCTGAAGAGGCAGGGCGCGCCCTCAGTCTATGGAGCTCTCTCAATAAGGCCGAAAAGAGACAATTCCCGAAAGTGGAGGAGCACAGACAACTGCCACCCCAGTACACGTACACGGTCCGGTCGCAGTCGGACGACCTGAACCGGCCTCACTCTACTGAGAACGGTTTCTGCTGCGTATCAGCGTCGCGCCTGCGCCGCCGTCGAAAATCCCATTGTAACTAGCCAGTTCAATTCAGGACACCGGACAGCTACAAAGTGCTCAGATATAATAATACTAGCCGCTTCAACTCAGGACTCCTGCTTGCAAA
>JASAMY010003705.1:5000-18392 GCA_030248085.1 Paralinhomoeus sp. GSCO2_6 | reverse complement strand
TGTGCAAGAGTGCTTGACTTGCCAGATGCAATTCGAAGGTTGACCTGAGTTAGACTACCCATAATATTATTCTGCGTTGCCTGCAAGCGATGGTTGGAGAGATCTCCATCATTCAGACGTGTCACAAAATCTAAATTTGGTTGATTAAAAACTTGACACGCAAAACAGTTTTCAGGCACGTAAATAACAAAAAAATTAAGAAAACAGAGTAATTATTTTCTATTTGAATAAAATTTATAATTAACAGTTTAGGTACACACAAATGCTGAAAATGTTTGAATATGAAAAATAATTAATCCAATTGGTACATTTTTAGTAATGCTCAATTTGACTAAATTGACTCAAAATAAAGAATAACAACAAAAATTAAATTTGGTAAATGTTGTCTTGTGGCGTCAGTCCATGACACAGCCAGTATTTCAAGAAAATGTGACCGCATGCATGCACCTATAAGAATCCTAACAAACTTGTTTGGCTTCGTCTCTGCGGCTGTGTGGCGCTAACGCTGTAAGAACCAAAACCTATTTCTTTTCCTAAATCCTTTTTTTTTCTTCTTGAAATTTCCTAAGTCTTTTTTAATACTTACAAATTAACAAACCATACACCGTCTGGCTTTCGCTTCGAGACGACTGTCGCTGACAAAAGGAACGTTTGGTTTGTTTCTTCATTGTTCTGCGTGCACACTATTGTCGGGTTGGGGGACAAAAGGTGGAGGGAGGCGAGAGAGCGTTGCGTTGCACTCGCCAGTCAGCCTGCAAGTCGATGATGCGTCACTCAGTCTAGCGCTGACGTGAACGAACACGTGCAGTGTACACACCTTGTGGCTTTGCAGAGCCGATTATATATCCGGTTCCTAGGGGTCCATCATACAATTGGATGTGCAAACTGGCTCGTCTGGCGTTGCCAGTCTCGCAGCACAAACTCTGCACTGCACAAGCTGCGCGGCAGAATGAAGCTGTCGAGTTTAAGAGGAACAATGGCTGATGCAAGGACTGTTGGGGTGCTTCTGAAGCAATTGAACATCGAAGTCGTGGCTCTGTTTGGACAGATGGCCTTCAGCATCGTCCAGATCGCCATGCCATCGATTGTGCAGCAACGAATTGCGATTCTGAACCGAGGGCCACTGGCCAACATGTCCTATGAGGAAAGCGAAACTTTCACCGGCAAGCAAGTGTCGTCCTTTTACATACTCTTCACGCTAGCGACTCAACCGCTGCTGTTGGCACTGACGTTGTGGTTCGGTGAGTTGGTGGTCCCTGCATTTTGCTACCAATTTGCACCAATTTCAAATTCCAATGCGCATATCCTGTTGCATTGCCATTTTGATTTTTTTGTTCGGTATGTGAATTCTCGTTTCTCCGTTAACGCGGTTTCAGGCTCGTACTCTGACAAAGTGGGACGAAAGCCGTTCATTCTAATCGGTGCAGCGACGATCACGATTCTTCTGACTCTCATCCAACTACTGGCTACGGTCTCTCTTGAGTATCCGCTTTTCGTTCTATTTACTGCGGCACCGTTTGTCGCATTACTCACCGCCACAATCCCACTTCATTCCGCATATCTGAATGACCAATGCGCTCACAACACTGCCACTCTCTTTCCTAGAATTATGATTTTGGGTAAGCGTTCAGTGTGGCACCGACAACGTGCATTATGTAATGTAGTACAGCAACAATGCATAGCTGTGCACGGTACATGTACTTACGTGCATTCCGTATGCGTTGTACGAGGCTTGGCGCCTCGCTCAACGTTATGATGGCACATCTGCGCGTATTGTTGTGCAGTCTTGAACACTCACTACTTTTAGTCTTAAATCACAAAGCAACAGTTCTTTTGAACTACACCCCTCTCTTCATGCGCAGCTTTGTAAGTACACACAACCACAGCACATCCAATAAATTGTGTACTTTAAAAAAAAGTAATTGTGTAATGGTGTACCTGTAAAAAGCTGCAGATATGCTGTACCATGTGCTGTATTTTGCAGTCGCTTGCTACACTGGAGCGAACCTGATTGGGAACGCCTTGGGAGGTTTCGTGTTGCCGCACTATCACTTCCCAATGTGGAAGCCCCACCATAGCGCACTCTTTGTCGGGCACGCTGCTGGAGTTGTGGCAGTGCTGTACACGCTGCTGTTCCTGCCCAACATTGTGCCTCCACATCAGTTGTGAGTGCTCTGCTGTTACGTTCAGTCTTCTCGACATTGAAGAGACCCACGCATTTGTGGAGTCGTTAAGGAAACCAAACCTGCACCAAAGCGGCAAGACCAAGACGGCTTTATCTCAGGTCGGAGAGTTTTTCATGCATTTCATCGTTGGCTTTCGGACTCTGTTCAAACGACGCGCGCGCTGGAGACGCAGCCTGCTCATCTTGACCATTCTAGTGGGCGTCACGACCAACACTGCAAATGGCAGCGAGGAAGGTGAGTGTATCTGATAGGGGTATACATAGTCACTGTTGCTAAATATGTACCTTGCAGAGAGAAAATTAAGGTTGTGCAATTTGTGAGAACCTCGTGCAAACGTGGACTACCGTAAATCCTTAAATAGTGCCCCAGGGGCACTATACTTTCAACCTTGCCTTACCCGGGGGCACTATTGAAGGGGGGACTCTATACTTTCAACCTAGAAATTTTCAATGGCAATGCTAATTACGCAGTCAAAATTGACGATTTTTCGGTGATTTTGATCACTCTTTTCCCATTTAATGGTTGATTTACCGTTAATAGTAGCTGAAAGGTACTATTATTGATTAGTACTTAGTAGTAGTGTGTACACGCGATTTTATTTTATTTTATTATTATTTTGCCTACATACCTACCACTTTATTTTTACCCATAAAAGGCAAATGGCATAACATACCCCTTTCCACCCGGGGCACTATTGGAGGGGGTGGGGGCACTATTGGGGTGGTGGCTCTATCGGAGGATTTACGGTATGCATTTTTCAACTTTTTTCCCGATTTAGGATTCCTCCTCAATCTCTACACATTGAGAGACCCCTTTAAGTGGGACCTGGAAGATCGTGCTAAATATCAGCTCGCAAAAAATGTCGCTGGTTAGTCGATTCTCGTATCGATGCGCTACACCGAGCCCATACTCTGTACTGTACGGTATCCGATGTGTACTGTACGTAACAGATACACACACTCTGCACGCTCGCACGCACGCGCACAGGGTGCTACACTATTGCATTTTGGGAAGTATAGCGCAAAATAAACTGTATCGTCTCAAGCCCCAGGGACTGGTGTTGTAAGAGGTGGGTAATAAGAGAGTGTATGTACACAACTACAGTTCAACTAAGCACGCAGCGCTTTTGTAGAACCAATGAATTGATGTTCTTTCGCCACTTCAGTCATTGTTGGCAGTATTTTCGGCGCGGCATTCTTTCGAAAGGTGCTAAGGTTGCGCTACAGCATGATGGCGCTTCTCGGTGCGGTGGCCGCTGTCGGCTCGGCACTGGTCGCAGGCTGTGCCACAGCAACCTGGCATGTGAGTCGTGCGCCGTGGAGCATTTGGAACGTATGTATGTACAGGGTGGCCTGCCGATCCGTGTCCAACTTTAATCGCTTGCCATTCCTCCATCCGCCGGCCGATTTTCCCCAAATTTTAACACGAGGTGCTACAAACCTTTGCTAAGATACGTATAAAGTTTCATAACATCCGCCAAAGTAATAACGTTTTATTTGACTGTGCGCCGAATCACCGGTATTCAAAGTTACCGCCCGCCACAGCGATGCACTTTTCGCAACGTTCCGCGACAGAACGACAGATTCTCGAGCATAAGTCAGCGTCGAAGTGGGCGAACGCGTTCTCTATCGCTTCCTTCAGCTCTTCGACGCTTGAGCAGCGCTGCGAGTAAACAATGTCTTTGAGGATCCCCAAAACGGAAAATTCGACGGGCCAAATGAGGCAAATCAGGGAACAGTTTCTTCAGCCGTCTGGCTGTTTCCCTCGCCTCTTTTGTCTCGTAATAAAGTTTTACAGCATTAATTCTTTGCTCAAGAGAGAGCGACAAACTTTCGGCCACCTCCTTTTAAAGGGCGCGCTCCCAAATGAATTATTTTCGCGCGTTACCGTAAAAACGATATGGGTCAGGGTAAGTGCGCACAACTTTTATATCCTGTATTGGAAACTGCTAAAACTTTGTACATATCCAAGTAAAGGTTTGTAGCACCACGTGTTAAAATTTGGGGAAAATCGGCCTGCCATGTGATCTTGCCATGTTTAACAGCAATAGCAGTATACAAATGTAGAATCGATGCAGACACACCGCGCCCCCCCCCCCCTCACACAAAGCAATTAGTTGCAGCAGAAGTGTACACTGCACGCCCCATCGGATGTAGCAGAGGAAACATACTGAAATGGACGCGAACACTTTTACATAAACTGCGCGTATTGGCTATGTAGAAGTGCACGCGAACACTTTTACATAGCGAACACTTTTACATACGACACCGGCGGACGGAGGAATGGCGAGCGATTAAAGTTGGACACAGATCGGCGGGCCACCCTGTATGTACCTGTACTGTAGGACGCACGCATACATAGGTATTCACCACAACCTCCTCTACTCCGTCCCATCCCGTACACTCTGTACACCATGTCGATATGCCTTCAGGATGTGTTTGTCTCCGAAAGCACGTGCCTGCCATGTGGTCGTTTACGCTGCAGTTAGAGTTGGGCGCGTATTTTTTCAAACGTATTTTTTCAAAAAAATACACGTATTTTTTTGAAAAAATACGTCGCCGCCTGTATCTTATTTTTAAAAAATACGGTCGTAGTCGTAATCGTAAGGTCATAGTTGCTAAATCGGAGTCGTAAGCGTGTATTTTGTTGGGTCAACCTGCAATAAATAATAAAACATTCGTTGTTAATCAGTGTACCCTACATCAAAGAGCATATACCGTAAACCCTATAATTAGCCCCCCAGGGGCTAATTTTTTCAATCGAGCGCTAGGAGGGTGTATAATTATAGGGGGGGGGCCAATTATAGGGGGGGGGCTAATAAACTGGAAGGGTCGAGGTGTGGGAAGCATTGGTGGAAAAAAGGCGCGTGGAGGTGATTTTTAAGGGAAAAAGACGCTGCGCACACACGTTGGTAGCCTCTAACACACTCTCACACAGTCTCACATGCACATACATATATGTAAAGGGTGTTTTTTTTTAATTATCACATTTCTTTTTTGAATAACTTTTGTTTCCTTTGTCGGATTGATATCAAATTTGGAACACTTATACTCAAGACTTTGGGATTTTGTCTGAAAAAAGAATCGTCGAATTTGGTTCAGGATTCCGAGAGTTATAGCGCTCCAAATCAGATGTCGCTTTTTTGGGCAGATTTTACAAACGAAATCGTTTGAATCGTAAGTATCCCGTACTGTATGCCAAATTTCAAACGCCAAACTTTGCTTTTGGCTGGCGCAGCTCGTCCAATCCGTCGGCGCACAGTAACAGGACTGAAACCGCCCCTTCTCCATCCGCCCTCCTCCACTCCATACCAACCCAACGGCCGAGGTTGTTCGCCATGTGAAATCTGCCCAAAAAGCGACATCTGATTTGGAGCGCCATAACTCTCGGAATCCTCAACCGAATTCGACGATTCTTTTTTCATACAAAATCCCAAAGTCTTGAGCATAAGTGTTCCAAATTTCATAATAATCCGAAAAAGGAAACGAAAGTTATTCAAAAAAGAAATGTGATAATTTAAAAAAAACACCCTATACATACATACACATACGCGACCATACATGCACCCAGACTTAGAAAATTTTGCCTTTCAGACGATGGTCCATTTAGGGAGGGGGCGTAATTATAGGGGGGGGGGGGCTAATAAACTCAAAGTGGTCTTAGGAGGGTGTATAATTGTAGGGGGGGGCTAATTATAGGGTTTACGGTATATGTATGTTATGTGGGTGGAGTAGACAAGACGATTTGTCTTACATAACATATTCTTATGACGCTTAGGTTTCGCTTATTACAGGTTGCGGACGCAGCGGACGCAGACCCAACAATTGGTTCTGCTAGCTTCATTGCTAGCTTTTGCAATTGCTAGCTCCTCCCTGCGCCCACAATCTCTGCGTCGCGCCCTGTGTCGCGTTCTTAGCTGCGCGGCCCATTGCTCACTACGTTGGATGCCAAATCTCCTGGTCGCTCATTACTCCGCTTACGCAACACACCCACACACTCACCTCACACACACACACGACGTACGCACACACACACACTAGTAACTAGTACACATTCACTTGCGTGCTTGCGCAGTTTTGCAGCGTTCGACCTACTTTATGTACCGATTTCTAAGCTTTGGGCACTTTGCTGATGGCTTATTATGAGCTATGGTACATGTACATACGCACACTCTAAAAAAAAACAAAAGATAAATTCCGTATTTTTTTTCAAAAAAATACCGTATTTTTTTAAAAAAATACGTCGGTCCAAAGTCAAAACGTATTTTTCCCAACTCTAGCTGCAGTACATTTATGCTACAATGCATAACCATACAATACACACACAAAAGGAACCATCCTAGACCAATGGAGCAAGTTGTTCGTTTTCTATTAGATATACCTAAAGCTAATCTTCGATGTCGTCAACCTGGGAGGCGCGTCTACAAAGATCATTACGGAACTGGTCGAGCCGAACGAGGTTTGCGTCCGCACTCAATTGCTGGAATCAGTTTTGGATGCATTTTCCGATGCCTACATGACGTTCTTTTTTCACAAACCAGTGCGTCTACCGCACGGCTTGGGCAGGTAGCGAAACGTTGTCGGCTCCAGGTGGGCAAGATGGTCTCGGTGAACGCCGTGGCCTCAGTGTTCAACAGTCTGATACAGCAGCTGTTCATGAACTGGGTCTATGGGGCGACCATCGAGCACTACCGTCCAACTGCCTGGTTCGTCCTGGCCGCCATCTGCACCGTCTCTCTGCTGCTCGCCCTACTCGCCCATCTTCTCTACATCCCAGAAGAGCGGTTCATCAAGAGCGAAAAAGGAAAAAAGCGTGCACCAGTCGCTGCAGTGTTCCCTGCAGAGGAAAATGGTCATACTCGTGTGTGATGACGCTTTTCAAATGTGCACGTTGCACATACGCCCTAGGTATGCATGGGTACTGTGGTGCACTCACTGATTCGTCAGCCTGGGATCTGATGTGAATTGAGAAGTTGAGCGTGGCAGCCCCAATCAAACTTGGGGCGTTCCAGGCAGTAGAGGGTTTACGGCAACAAAATGTTTCTCGACCCATCTGTTTCGAGACGGCGGTTGGCAAGGAAATGTCTGGCTTAGTTTGTTGTTCTGCGTGCGTTCGTATCATTATTCGATCTGGGACAAAGTTGGAGAGCCTACCAGGGCAGAGAACGTTGCACTCGTCAGCCTCACGGATAATGCGTCACTAATCACAATAGCGCTGGCGCAAGCGAGCAAGTACAATGCACTAGTTGGCGCTTTGTCAGGAGAGAGCCGATTAAGACATCCGGTTCCGATGCGTCCGTGCAAACTGCCTCGTTTGCATTGCCATTCGTCAGTACAAACTGCATGCATTTGACTGGTCGCGTCCAGAGCAAAATGAAGTTGTCCAGTGTGAAGGAAAGAGTAGTCGATGTCACTGCTACTGCAAAGTTGCTAAAACAATTGAACATCGAAGTGGTGGCCGTGTTCGTGCACTTGGCCTTTAGCATCGTCCACATCGCCATGCCGTCGATTCTCCAGCGACGTCTCGTGATGATGAACGCGGCGCCACTGGCCAACATGTCCTACGTCGAAAGCGAACACTTCAAGGGCAGACAACTGGCGCACTTTCACATATTCTTGGGACTGGCCACTCAGCCGCTGAGCTTGGCACTGACACTGTTGTTTGGTGAGCGAGTGAGTGACTGAGTGATTGTATGTACAGGTAGAATGTGTGATGTATTGGCCTGGACATCCACTGCGCATGTGATTTACAAGGGAAGGGGCGGTCAGTTTTTGTTATACCGATATTTCATAGTGTCACCTGCACACAACTGCAACCATGAAACGAAGCGTTTCAGCAGCAGCAATCGACACGCGTTGCCAAAAGAGTAGTGCACTTGTTCCAGAGGTCTTTCAGAAGTACCGGCACACGCCATAAACGTGTACTACAAGACAAGGGTGCTTTTGAATGTTGCCAATGCGAATCTTTGAACTGGTTCAGGCTCGTACTCTGACAAAGTGGGGCGGAAACCGTTTATTCTAATCGGTGCCACGACGGTCACCATTCTTCTGACTCTAATCCAACTGCTGGCTACCGTGTCGCTTGATTACCCCTTCTTGGTTCTGTTTAGCGCGCCGCCCTTTCTGGCATTACTCAGAGCTGCAGTACCACTCAATTCCGCGTATTTGAATGACCAATGCGCTGACAAAACGGCCACGCTTTTCCCCAGAATTATGATTCTGGGTGAGGGTCGAACACGGTTTGGTACAGTAACAAAGAATGCATTCACAAGAATACCGCATATACGTACAGTACATACCATACCCTAGCTTTGGGCCAAACTTTGAAACACACGTTGGTACATAATGGGAGCGATACACTCAAGATGGTAATTGACATGATCTGAATATCTGAATGTCTTGTCTAGCTTAGATGATGCTGCACTACGTCTACAACCAAAGCAAATCCAATATACGGTAGCTGTCATGTTGAACATGTTGCAAACACACAATGTACGGTATATACATCTTGAACACGTAAATGCAGTTTCCCTTTAATACTTGTGTTTCCCTTTCACTTGATGCAAAATACTTGTGAGTTTCAGTTGCTTGTAACACTGGAGCAAGACTGATTGGCAACACCTTGGGCGGCTTTGTGTTGCCTTACTATTACTTGCCAATGTGGGAGCCTCATCACAGCGCGTTGTTGATCGGTCACGCAGCGGCGCTTGCAGCCGTACTGTATGTGCTGCTGCTTCTACCCAACATTGTGCCTCCACGCCAGCTGTGAGTGCCCCAACGTGCAACCCTTTGGTGAAGCTGTGCATATACCATAGATTCTCCAATAATGTCTCACCCCAAATAATGCCCACTTGGCACCTATACATTGGTGCCAATGGGTAGTCGAGGGTTGAAAAGTAGCGCCCCCTTCTCCACTCTCCTCTGCTTGGTACGCTGAAGCTACACCCATAAGAGACGTTTCAGCGACTATTAACGGTGAATCAACAAAACGGTGAAAACAAAACTACATTTTGATTGCAACTTTGCCTTTAAAAGCGAAAATGTTGAGTTTGAAATTATGGCGCCCATCTCAATATTGTCTAACTTTCCAATAGCTCGCTCAGATGGACGATGGTCAAAACAATAGTAGCCTGGGGTACTATGCGGTGCAATGCGGTTGTGTAATGTGAATTCGTTAAGGAAACCAAAGCTTCACAACGGCATCGAGTCTGGAACAGCTTTGTCCAAGTTCAGAGGGTTTTTCAAGCACTTTGTCGTTGGTTTTCGGACTCTGTTCAAACGACGTCCGCGCTGGAGGCGCAGTCTGCTCATCCTGACCATTCTAGTGGGCGTCACTACCAACAGCGCTGATGGCAGCGAGGAAGGTGAGTTGCTCTGATTAGGGACTGATCTTTGCATCACAAATTAAATCGTCAATTTAAAAATTATTCTTCGCTTGCACTAACTAAAACAAAAAACACAACATTTGATTTAGGATTCCTCCTCTCGGTCTATACCCTGAGAGACCCGTTTAAGTGGAAGCTGGAAGATGTCGCCAAATATGAGCTCGCGCGAAATCTGGCTGGTTGGTCGATTCTCGTACTGTACTGTAGCTACCTTACTATCCATACTCACACACACGCACACACGCACAAGTTTTTAGGTGCAAAGTGTTATAGGAAGGGGGGGGGGGGGGTGGAGTGGGCGAAATGATCTTGGAGCCACAATAGACCCACACCACGCTACATATCGCACTCCTTCCAGAACTGCACGAAGTGACGTTTTTTTCTCCACTTCAGCAATCATTGGCAGCATTTTTGGCGCGACATTCTTTCGAAAGGTGCTGAGGTTGCGCTACAGTACGATGGCGCTTCTCGGCGCAGCGGCTGCTGTTGGATCAGCAGTGGTCGCCGGCTGTGCCACAGCAACGTGGCACGTAAGTCGCGTCGTAGCGCGCTTGGAAGAGCGCGCTACCGTATGCATTGTACACATGCAGGACCTACATATACATATGTTCTACAATTGTAACGTTTCCTTTTGCACAGATCTATCTGAAGCTAATTTTCGACGTCATAAACTTGGGAGGCGCATCTATGAAGATTATCATGGAAGTGGTCGAGCCGGACGAGGTCTGCAGTAACAATCAGTTGTTGGCTTGAGGTTGGCACAGGATACGCATCAGTATCCAACAAACCTTTGCAGACAAACAAATAGCTAAAGGGGCTGTAGAAACCGAATGTTGTTGCTTGCTGGCTTACAGGTCGGCAAGGTGGTCTCGATAAACGCGGCGGGCGGGCTGATCAACAGCATGATCCAGAGCCTGCTCATGAACTGGGTCTACGGAGCGACCATCGAGCACTACCGTCCAACTGCCTGGTTCGTCCTGGCCGCCATCTGCAGCGTCTCCCTGCTGCTGGCCCTGTTCGCCCATCTGCTCTACGTCCCAGAAGAGAGGTTCATCAAGAACGAGAAGGGAAAGAGAAGTAGTGGAGCTGTGACTGCAGTGTTCCCAGCAAACGAAAATGGTCGTACTCGCCGCGTGTGATGATGTGCATACCGTAAATCCTCCAATAGTGCCCCCGGGGCACTATTTTTTCAACCTCTCCTTACCCGGGGGCACTATTGGAGGGGGGGGGGCACTATTGGAGGGGGGCTTCTATTATTTCAACCTAAAAATTTTGAATGGTAATGCTAGTTTCGCTGTCAAATTTGCCGATTTTTCGGTGATTTTGATCACTTTTGCCACATTTAATGGTTGATTTACCGTTAATAGTTGCTGAAACGTACTATTATTGGTTGGTAGTAGTGTGTATACACGATATAAATGTACCTACCACTATTTATTTGCCCATAAACGGCACAGGGCACAACACACCCCTACCCCCCGGGGGCACTCGGGGCGGGGGGGGGGGGCTCTATTATTTCAACCTTGCCGTACCCGGGGGCACTATTGGAGGGGGGGCACTATTGGAGGGGGGGGGGTTGTATTGGAGGATTTACGGTACTAAAGCTTTCTCGGATTTTCAAAAAGCTTCAACCAAATTGTCTGCATTATTTTCAAATTGCGCGTTTGCAAGCAGAGGGTCGATCTTGGACAGTGCTGACTAGAGCTTCTAACCCTGTCGTACTCGGAGGTATGGGTCCCCATCCCAGTTGCAGGTGCAGAACTGCTATTTATGTAACATGACTCACTAAATGCTTATCGCGCAGTGGTGTGCGCTGAAAGTGTAGTGTTTTTTTTTGAGAATTTGCGAAACCGATTTGTTTTTGCTACTGTATTCCGTACATCGCATTTGCACCAATATTGAAATTCAAGACGCACACCCTTGCACCAGCGTTATCGTCAAAGTGGATCATAAGAGTGAGCATCAACTACATATACCTAGCATTGCGCAGGCTTTAAAAATCAAGTTCCCGGGTCCCCATTGTCCCCCATAGGTCCCGGATTACCCCTTGCTCCTGGGGAGCCAGCTTCGCCCTTTTGTCCATCATCGCCTCTCGCTCCATTCCTGCCGGGATAACCAAAGTTGCCTAAATTCACGGGGGCTTGGGCAAATTGCGGGCAAATTGCGAATAGTGCCAAAGTTGCGTACAATATTTTTTTGGGAGCGAGCAGCACGCATTGGAGCGTGCGCACCAGCTATGATTTAGACGGTCTAAAACCAGCATTGGGCGAAAACGAGTCAAGCCGTTTTTGCAAACGTGCCACTGGAGAACGTGCGGCATAATGCAGTTTCAAAACCGAAAGCAACAACAACGACAAACTAGCCCGCTTAGGTACTAATTTACCGACACTGAAGCATGCAATTAGGTTGGTGTTTTCACGAACCTGGTGGCCCTTTGGGGCCTATGGCACCTGGGAGACCAGGAAAGCCACTCATTCCAGGGCTTCCTACAACAAAGATGCGGATACCTTGTAGAGGTTAACACATTTGCAACAGTATCTACTGTGGCAGTGTCTGACAAGAGATTTGCTATGTAGCACAGCTCAGCTGGGTGACATTAAGCATAATAGAAATGTAATTAGAACAACCTGGAAAACCGGGTGAGCCCTTTCGACCGTGATAGCCACTGTCTCCTGTTTCGCCTGAATCAAAAGAGAACGTGATTTAAGCAATTTCTATCGAGTAGAGTTTTTTGGAGCGCGTCAACGCACCAACGAATTGGGAAACTCGAGAATTTAATTTTGTCCATTATTTTCGACTATGTACCTCGACAACTCCCGTTCCAAACGATATCGAGAAGACACACGAGCAAGAAATTTTCTAAACGTTGTTGTTCGCGACGGACTACTATTTTGTTTTTTTTTGTTTGTTCTTTATTTCGCGAATTTCCAACTTTGTTGCAAATGCGAATATCTCTACAAAGACACTGTTCGGGACGTTTTAGTATGGAACCTTTCTGTACTCTGTTGGGTCGACGGTCTAGAGTCGAACTTATTTTGCGGGAAATTTCGATCCCTGATTAAAACTCCAATTGTAGGTGAAACGAAGAACTTGGTGTACAGAGCGATTTAAAACACTATTGGGCAAACACAGCTGAGTCATTTGTTTCCAATCCGTTTCGCATATCACTTAGTGCCAACATGAGGCAGGAAGACACATAAGCTCCAATTCAGTTGCACTCCAATGCAGGCAAGATCTTTTCGAAACCAATTGCGCCAATTACCTTTTTCTCCTTTCGGTCCCTGCACACCTACGGTTCTATTCACGTCTTCAAATGCGCTCTTCACTGCTTGCGCTTCCCCGAGTGTATAGTCGACCAAACGTGTCAGATTTGTCAGCTTTTCATGAAACGATTGATCACTGCTTTCCGCTGTGGTTTCTCCTCCACCTGTTAGAATGACCAAGGCAAAGATCGTTAGGAGGGACAGAATTGGCTCAACTTTTCGGAGCATGCTTGCAAGCGGATCGAAACTTCCACGTGCCGGGGTGACGCAACGCAGCCGATTGTGTATGCTCATGCACTGACGCACTGAATGCATAGCCAAGCTGGCGGAACCTTGCTCGTCGGCAATGTACAGCGAGGTATAGGGTTTCGCGCGCCCACCAACGCAAAGCTACACGCATTGCACTGGACAGCCTACGGAAAAAAGTCACTGCTGCAGACGGAAAAGAGACGCTTTGCTGTTGTTGCAAGTTGCACAGTGATAATGCTTTTATTCTTGTATCTTTTGTACAGCAACCTTCAAAGCCGTCACCCAACCAACGCACAGCACAGTTTGTCCG